>RCUC01172429.1:0-34209 GCA_003697995.1 Taxidea taxus jeffersonii
GGAGGAAAAGTGCTTGCCTTTTGATTTATGTTCACTGACAATGAAATATCCATGATGATTAATTACGCTGTTCTGAGATTTTGCTGTGGTGTTTACCTCTGTAGCCCCATTCTGAAGCAAATAAATGTCTATGTCTTGCTATAGAGCCACCACTAAACTTTCCTTTAACCACAGGATACATAGTTTGAATTGGATGTAGTATTTTAAAAATTAATTTGTAGTCTAAATTTCAGTTTTTTAATAGGGAACTGGTTCTTAAGATGAACATATGTGACTGTACATTTTTTATGGGTACCTCTTGTAGGCTATTGATGGGAATTTAAAGGAATTTTTAAAAGTATAATGCAAGGCTCAGATGTGTTAATATTTTATAATTTCTTTTATTTGTGTTTATTTTAAAAAATAAGGATTTAAGTACAAAGATGATGATTTAAGGGGCGCCTGGGTGGCTCAGTTGGTTAAACCTCTGCCTTCGGCTCAGGTCATGATCTCAGGGTCCTGGGATCCAGCCCCACTTTGGGCTCTCTGCTCAGTGGGAAACCTGCTTCTCCCTCTTTCTCTGCCTGCCTCTCTGCCTACTTGTGATCGCTCTCTCTTTCTCATATAAATAAATAAAATCTTAAAAAAAAAGATGATGATTTAAGCTTTGCATTGTAGTTATGGATAAAGTGGGATATTCAAATACCCACCTATACAGAATGGATAAGTAAATCTTGAAATACCTACAGGATAGAATTTTATATATCCATAAGAAATCATTGTTTATGAATTTTAATTGTGTAGTAATTACAGTATAATGTGTAAACATCCAGATATTATATTCTTAATACATTATTGTGTGAAAAACAATGCACATAAAAAGAGGAAAATATGTTAATATTAAATATATTCTATTTTTGGATAGTGGAACTAAACATTTTTTTTCTCATTTTAAAATCTCTTTTTCTCAGTTTTCAACAATGTGCACATATTTAAACAATAAACATCACAAAACATAGGAGTTTTGAGTGTTTTTAGAAAAAATTTTTTAAATTAAGATTTTTTTATCTGGCATGATATACGCATAGTTGTGATTTGGAGCAAGGATACACAAACTACCATCCATGGGCTGTATCTGACATGCTCTCTGTTTTTTTCTTTCAGTTTATTTATTTTTTATTGAGGTATAATTAACATACGCTGTTACATTAGTTTCAGGTATATAGCAAAACAATTCAACAATTCCTTACATTCCTCATTGCTCACCATGATAGTGTGGTCACTATGTGTCACCAAACAACATTATTACAACCTTACTGACTATGTTCCCTGTGCTGTACTCTTTATTTCTGTGACTTACTTGTTTTATAGCAGGAGGTTTGTACATCTTAATTCCCTTCATTTCTTTAACCCTTCCCCCCAGCTACCTTTCCTCTGGCAACCATCAGTTCATTCTCTATATTTAAGAGTCTGTTTTTGTCTCCTTTTTCCTTTGTTTCTTAAATTCCGCGTATGATGAATGAAATCATGGTATTTGTCTTTCTCTGACCTATTTCACTTAGCATAATACCCTCTAGTTAATCTATGTTGTTGCACGTGGCAAGATCTTTTTTTATGGCTGAGTGATTGTATATGTGTGTGTGTGTGTGTATGTATCACATCTTTTTTTATCCATCTGCTGCCTGTTTTTGTAAATCATGTTTCGTTGTAACACAGCTACCACATCTGTTCATTTGTTTATGGTCTAGAGCTGGTTTTACATTCCAATGGCAGAGTTGAATAGTTGTGACTATAAGGATTAAACTATTGCCTCATCCTTTTCAAGTTTGACAACCCCTGTTCTAGAATAATAAAGCAACTCTAATAAACAAATTTATGTTTACATGATGTTAGGTTATATTCCTTGAAAATGCATCCAACTTCATATGCATATTCTGGAAATGAGTTAACTGGAAAACAGTGGAGCAGGGCAGAAATAATCTACAATTTGTACCATGTACAAATTTATATTTATAGCTAGACCTTGACACTTGGTAAGCTGATGATTCATTTGTTCCTGGAAGATCTTGGTAAGATTGAGAACTTAGGTAAAACACAAAATAGTTGAAATTAATGACAAGATTCCATTTTATTTACTACATAATGAAAATAAATGAGGGTGTCCTTCAATCTCCTTTCTCCCACCTCCTTTCACCAGTTTTTCTTACGTATTATTTTTATATCTTCCTGGGGTATAATGTTAATGCTCTTCTATAAAGCCACCATTTCCACTGTTTCCATGTTGCTTATGTAAAATGATGAGTCCAACCTGACTTTTTCCCCCAGTTCATTATTTAATTTTTTTGGGGGGGGGGCAACTTAAGAATTCTTTCTCTGTGTTTTGGAATACAGTATATTATACTAAGAAAAAATATAGTGTTGAACATTCTATGTTAAGTTTCTGTGGAATAGACTGTGGTCTTTTACTTTGAAGAGTCAGGGTATTTTTTTTTCTGCCATTTCAGGAAACTTTTCATTTATCGCATTCTACTTCTTGGGTTGTATGTGTTGATTTGTTTACTTCAGCATCAACAACAATTTTTAGGTTCGGATAATTTTTTGGTCCTCCTCAACTGTTAGCTTTTCTTGGGTTACTTTAAAGTTCTGATCTTTTGTATTTGCATTTGTGGCATTTATTATTAAGCTTTTCCTATTAATTACAAATATACTTTTCAGTTATATCTTTGATTCTTTTTGTTTCTAATTCATTTATTGGTCCTGTAATGATAATGCTTTTTGTCCTTATTTTTTCCAGCCTGCATTTTCTTCTTTGTTCTGTGATATCCTCTTTGAAGTCGTCGTCTTCTTCTTTTTTTTTTTTTTAAGATTTTATTTACTTATTTGTCAGAGAGGGAGAAAGAGCACACACAAGCAGGCAGAGTGGCAGGCAGAGCAGCAAGAGAATCAGGCTCCCTGCCAAGCAAGGAGCCCAATGTGGAACTCGATCCCAAGACCCTGGGATCATGACCTGAGCTGAAGGCAGCAGCTTAACCAACTGAGCCACACAGGCATCCCTGAAGTCTTCTTTTCACTGGGTTTATGTTCTTGCCCATAGTGTAAAGCACTTGTGGAAATGTTTCCTACTTTAGGTTATGTTTTTTTGCAAGTTGGGTTCCACTTTATTTTATACATATACCTGTACATGTATATAGAGAGATCTATGTGTTTGTTTGGACATGTATACACACACACACACACACACACACACTTTTTACATTTTTTTCTTTTTAGCATGGTCATTTTCCCTGTTGATGTTTTAGGCTGGTCTCATCTTTAATTTTGCTTGCCTTCTCTTTTGTCTAACATGGTGTTAGTGATCAATTTGCCCTTCAGTCCTATGGTTCCATGACCATGGTTCTAACACTATATTAATTATGTTTTAAAGCCTGCTCTGTATCTAAAGGAATTTTAATGGAAGGTATGACGTGTGGCATAGGAGAGATTCTCTCAGTTTGGGCTCAACTGTGTATTGTGATACTGTGTTAAATACCCTATACCAGACATTATTAAACCTGTTAAGGGAAAAGGCCCCATGGTAAAGGAAATTCTCACAGCCATCATTCAGAAGAAAACTGACTTTTCTCTTCCCTTAGAGCATGTCAGCTCCAGCAACTATTTCTACCTCTACTCAGAGAATAGGGAAAAGATAAGGATACTCACATAGTAGTTAGCTTCTCACCTGATTTCAGAATATTAATGGAAGTTCTAGGGATTATTTTCAACTCATTTTATGGCACTAAGGACAGGGGCTGACCCTGCTTGCTTAGCTCTGCAATAGAATTTTACATTTATTTATGTAGATGCCAATATATTTTAATTTCATGATATTAAATTCTTCCCTCCACTTAGATCATTTATTATTGGGTAACTTATTTTTGGAAAGGTACTATTATTTGTTCATTTGATTGCATCTTAGAGTAGGAAGATTGTCTTTATCCAGAGGTCCTATAGCTTTATTCTAATTGAGTAGAGGTTATTTTCTCATTTAAGTTTTTGCTTTCATGTCATTATTCAAATGGTATGTTTTTTATTATTTAGTTTTTTTAAAAAATAAATTTTATTTTTTAAGAATGGTTTTAGATGTATAGAAAAAAAAATGCCAAGATGGTACAGAGTTCCCATACATCTTGTACCCAGGTTCCTCTGCTTACTATTATTATTAACAGCTTATATTACTGTGGTACATTGTAATAATTAATAAACCAACATCAATACATTATTATTGAATAAAGTCCATAGTTTATAACATTTCCTTAATTTGTATCTAATGTCCCTTTTCTATTCCAGGACCCATCTAGAACACTACATTGTATTTAGTTCTCAGGTCTCTTTAGGTGTCCCTTGGTTGTGAGCATTTCTTAGATGTTGATGATGACCTTGACTGTTTGAGTAGTATTGGTAAGAAACTTTGTAGAAGTCTTTGCATGGTTTTTCTTGGTGTTTTTCTAACAATAAGACTGAAGTTATGTGTTTTGGAGGAGATTACAGAGGTATTGAGCAATTTTCATTGAATCCAGGGTTCATACTTATCACTGTTGATGTTGACCATGACCATTTGGATGAAGTAGTGCTTGACAGTTCTCTACACTCTAAAGTTACTTTCTCTTTACATTCTGTACTCTTTGGAAAGAAGTGACTATATGCAGTCCATACTTAAGGAGAAGTATATTTAAGGAGTATATTGCTCCTTAAAGTGCAATATCTACATAAATTATTTGAAATCATTCTGCTTGTCAGATTTTTCTTTTCTACCCCATTCATTAATTTATTCCATCATTTACATCAGTAAGGGCTCATGGATATTTTGTACTTTGTTATGATCCCAACTCTATTCGTTGCTCAACTTTGTTCCATGTTTGGCCATTGGTGCTACTTCAGTTGGCTATGTGTCCTTTTGACATGCTCACATCACTGTGGTTTCATTCCCCCAGGACTTTCTTCTTGTGTATCTTCTGCCCCAGTTACAGAATCAGCCATTTCTCTAAGAATGCCTGGTTCCTTTTATTGGGAGTAGTATTGGGAACAAAGAACTGGGCATTAGTTGTGCTCATTATTACTGAGGTGTCATTACTTCTAGGATCTCTCAGCCAAGGGAGCAAAGAAGTAATATGTATAAACTCAGGTATATACACATATCTATAAATATTTCTATATCTGCATCTATATTAAGACAAATATTCATACTCTTGCCTCCAACTATAACTCAACATCATTTGGATTATTCAAGTCACCTCCCCTTGCTTGTCTATAAAACATGTCTCAACCCACTGAGAAATCTGGCTATTACCACTGGGCATCCTTGTGCTTAGTTGTTCAGTTTCTTTATGCACAGGTAGCAATATCAGAACTTTTAACCCATACCTCCATGGGAGACAGTTTTGTAAGCTATATTGTGCTGCTTATGTTTAGTTTCTTTTGTCTCTAGTTTTGTAGACTCCACTCATTTCTAAAGTTACTTGGGTCATTAATTTATTTCCTGCTCCTCTTTAGTGTGGTTGTTTCATACAAATATAATATAATTAGATTGTTTGGTCACATTACTCATTCCCTACTCAAATTTCCCCTTCTCCTATACAATTTTATAAAAATTTTTGCACATTAAGGTTCATTCTCTGTGTTGTAAAGTTCCATGGATTTTCACAAATTCGTGTTATCATGGGTCCTCAATTATAGAATCATACAGAATAGTTTCACTACCCTAAAAAATGTCCTGTGCCTTCATCATTTTAATCTTCTTCTACTTCCTCTCTTTCCCTGGCAACCCCTGATCTTTCACTGTCTCTATAGCTTTGCCTTTTCAGAACATCTCATAATTAGAATTATACACCCTTTTAAGATAGGCTCCTTTCACTTAGCATTATACTTTTAAGATTCATCTATGTTTTTTCTTTTTTCTTTCATTATTTCTTTTTCTTACTGAATAATATTCTATTATATGAATATAGTATAGTTTGTTGATCTAGTCACCTATTAAAAGAATATTAGTTGCTTCCAGCTTGGATGATTATGAGTAAAGTTGCTAAAAAACATTAACAGGAAGGTTTCCATGTGGACATAAGTTTTCCCATCAGTTGGGTTAATACTTAAAACATGACTGCTAGATTACATGGGCACACTATGTTTAGTTTTGTAAGGAATTCCAGGAGTTTTTTGTTAATTCTTTGGGGTTTTCTATATAGATGATAGTATCATCTGTTAAAAAAAGTACTTGTGTTTCTAACTTTACTTTCCTTGTATTTTATATTTTTCCCTTTCTTGTCTTATTGCACATTCTAGATTTTCCATTATTGCACTGTATAGGAGTTGTTACAAAGGATATCTTTTCTTTTTCCTGATCTTAGGAATAAAGTATCAGATTTGTCACTATCAATTATGATGTTAGCTGTCCTCTTTTTTTTTTTAAGATTTTATTTATTTATTTGACAGACAGAGATCACAAGTAGGCAGAGAGGCAGGCAGAGACAGAGAGAGGGGGAAGCGGGCTCCCCACTGAGCAGAGAGCCCAATGCGGGGCTCGATCCCAGGACCCTGAGATCATGACCTGAGCCAAAGGCAGAGGCTTAACCCAGTGAGCCACCCAGGTGCCCTTGCCCTCTTTTTACTTTTTTTCTTTTTTCTTTGTAAATGTTCTTTATCAAGTTGAGGAAGTTCACATCTGCTTATACTGTTCTGAGAGGTTTCATAATGAATGGATGTTAAATTTTGCAAATGCTTTTTCTGCATTTATTGATGTGATCATGTGATTTTTAACTTAGATTTTTGATGTAATGGGTTACATTGATTTTTGAATGTTGACCCAGCTTTGCATACCTGGAATAAATCCCACTTGGTCATGGTGAATAATTCTTTGTATACATTGGTAGATTCAATTTCCTAACAATTTGTTGATGATTTTTTGCATCTTTGTTCATGAGAGATATTGATCTATAGTTTTCCTTTCCTGTAATGTCTTTGTCTTGTTTTGGTTATTAGAATAGTACTCTTATAGAATGAGTTAGGAAGTGTTTTCTCTGCTCCTGTTTTCTGGAAGAAATAGTAGACAACTGGCATCCTTTATTCTGTTCATATTTGGTAGAGTTCATTAATGAAACCATCTGGGCTTGGTGCTTTCTTTTGGGAAAGTGGATTATTTATTGATTCAATTTGTTTCATGGATTTAGGCCTTACAAGATAAGCTCTCCTTGTGAGTTTTGGTACCTGGCATCTTTTCAGTGATTGGTCCATTTCATCTAAGTTAACAAATTTGTGGCCAGTGAGTTGTTTATAGTATTCCTTTACTATCATTTTAATGTCCATGGAACTGGTAATGATAACTCCTCTTTCACTTTTGTTATTTATAATTGTATTTTCTCTCTCTCTTTATCTTTTTGTTAGTTTGTCTAGAGGTTTGTTAATATTTTTATTATTTCAAAGAACTTAATTTTGGTCACTATTTCTTTCTATTGTTTTCCTGTTTTCAAATTTATTGATTTGTGGGGGTGTGCCTGGGTGGCTCAGTTAAGCATCTGCCTTGGGCTCAGGTCATCATCCTGGAACCCTGGAATCAAGCATTGCATCAGGTTCCCTGCTCTCGCTCTCACTTTGTCTGCCGCTCCCCCTGCTTGTGTTCAAGCTCTCTCTCTCTGTCAAATAAATAAATAAAATCTTTTAAAAAAATTTATTGATTTTTGTTACTATCATTTCTTTTCTTCAGTTTCTTTCATTTGCTTTTTTTCTTTAGTTTACTGTTATGGAGCTGAGAGTATTCATTTTCATTCTTTATTATTTTATGATATATGAAGTTAATGGTATGTACTTTCCTGTGAGCATCCTTTTTACTGCATTTGGCAAATTTTGTTAAATTGTGTTCCCATTTTTGTTTAGTTTAGAATATTTAAAAATTTCTCTTGAGACTTTGACCCATATGCTATTTAGAAGTGTGCTATAATCTCCAAATATTGGGGGATTTTCTATTTACCTTTCTTTTAGGGAGTTCTAGTTTAATTCTGGATTGAGAAATATACTTTGTATAATCGCTGTTCTTTTAAACTTGTTATGCTGTGTATTGAAGGCCAGAACGTGATCTATCTTTCTGAATATTCCATGTGAGTCTGAGAAGAATGTCTGTTTTGCATATATTGGATGCAGTATTCTATAAATGTCAGATCAAGTTGAACAGTAGTGTTACTCAAGTCATTTCTATTATAACTGATTTTCAGTCAGTTTCTCTATCAATTACTCAAAGAGAGGTGTTGACATATCCAACTATAACAGTGGATTTGTCTATTTTACTTTGTAGTTCTATTAATTATTAACCTCATTAATTTTAGTGCTCTGCTAGTAAGTGCATATAGATTGAACATTATTATATCTTCTTGGAGTATTAGCTGTTTTATTATTCTGAAATTCCTTTCTTTACCCCTGATAAATTTCCTGGTCAGAATTCTGTTTTGTCTGAAATTCACATAGTTTCTCCAGCTTTCTTTTGATTAGTCCTAGTAGGGTATGTATTTCCCTTAGTTTATTAAGTGTAACACATAAAATTTTTTTATTTATAACATATTTTACTATTTATAAAAATGATGTTTTATGTATTTCATTTAGAAAGTTAAGAAAATGCTGAAAAATGACAATATTATCCACAATCCCACTACACATGCTAAAATTTTGGTTAAAATTTTTATGTTTTTTTTTTTTTCTTGTGATGTTCATTTCCACTATGAGTACATGTAAATTGAATCTATATTGAGATTCAAATGTACCTAGGGGTGTCCTGGCTAACAACAACAACAAAAGTAGGAATAACCCACAAGTAGTTTCTATTAATTAGAAGATGAAGAGACCTCAAATATTGCTTATTTATCTAAATAGTAAACACATAAGGCACCATATTCATAAAGGCATATATTCATTGATCATAGTCTCCAAACCTTGACTCTGAACTTCTTATTTACCCTTCCCTAGAAATAACAACTCTAATACTTTGCCATATATTAATATTAGAATATATACTCCATATAGTCAAGAATAGGCAGCTTTAAAGAAAACCACAACTGCATGTACTATAAACACTGTCCTGCCCTAGTCCTTAAAATACAATTATGTATCTCAGATAATTTTCTATCTAGGTTATTATCAGAGTTTTTCTGTTATAAATAGTGATGCAATGAATTTCTTGTACATCACTACATACACATAGATATGGATCCATTATATCTATGTGTGTGTCTATATCGATCTATGGGGCACATTCCTAAACTTCAGATTCCTTGGTGAATGGGTATATGCTTTTAAATTTTGATAGATACAGATATTATTGAATTTCTACCATCAAGATCCAACCATCTTACATTCTAAAGAAACACATACAAAAATACATCTTTCCACAGCTTTGCCATATATTTACCAAATTACGATATTAGCATTCCATTGAACAGTAATGCAATATATTATAGTTATATTTCTCTTAAAGTTTTAAGAACCATCGTGTGTAACAGCTGTATTTTTCTTTGAATCAGCTGTTCATGTTTTTTTGCCCATGTTTCCATTCTATTGTTGGTTTTGCCATGTGACTTGTAGAAATTCTTTTTGTAACTTAGTCCTCTCTGATATGTGTTGAAAGCTTTTTATTTGGTTTGTTTTTTTGCTATATGACATTTAAAATTTTGGGTAATTGAACTCAAATCCCTCCTTGTATGTCTCTGGGCTCTGTATCATACTTAGGAATGCATTTTCCATACTGGTGTCACGAAAGAAATTTCCCTGTAGTTTATCTGGTCACTTATGATTTCTTTTTTGTTTAATTATTTTATCCATTAGGTTTTTAATCTTGCTGCAAAGTATGAAATAGAAATCCCACCATTTTTTTTCAGATTGCATTGAAGTTTTTATATAATCATTCCTTCAAAAATTGACATTTTTAAATTGATTTGAAACACTATCTTTACTATATATTAGATTCCCATATGTAATTGAACCTACTTCTGGGGATATGTTATCTTGTTCTCTTGGTCTGTGCAAATACCACAAAATAACATATGTAGTCTTATGCAGATTTTATACACATACACATGCACACACTTAATCGTTTGGGATGCTTCTCTCATTAGTCTTTCTTAAAATTTTTATTTAAATTCAAGTTGGTTAGCATATAGTGTAGTCTTAATTTCAGGGGTAGAATTCAAAGATTCATCAGCTGCATGTAACACCCAGTACTCATTCCATCCAGTGCCCTCCTTAATGCCCATCACCCAATTACCCCTTCCCCCTACCTACCTCCTGTCCAGCAACCCTCAGTTTGTTCCCTATAGTTAAGAGTCTCTTATAGTATACCTCCCTCTCTGTTTTTATATTAAGTTTTCTCTTCTTTCCCCTATATTCATCTGTTTTGTTTCTTAAGTTCCACATATGAGTGAGATCATATGGTATTTGTCATTAGTCTTTATGTTGAGACACAAACCTTGCATGCCTTCTTAGACTTCTCAGCTTTTCTTTATGTGTTCTCTGCTTTGGTTGTTCTTAGCTGATTTTCCTCTCTTTTGGGATTTGAATGAAACCCTATACTGTCAGGGTCAGATCTTACTTTTTAGTGGTTTCAAGGGCTTGACAATGCAACCTGGCAGTTCAGGGAAGTTAATTCCCTATAACCAGTGTAACATGAGTGAGAGCCAGACAGATAAATTACCTCTCTGCAATTGCAAACTGTCTCCTTGCAAATCTTCCACATGGATTTTATGGCTTGGAGCACCCTGTAGCCAGTGTAATAAAGCACCAGGCAGATGACCATGTACACTGAATTTGTTTCAGAAAGATAATAAGGCCTCAAACTTGTTGTGTTTAGCTCTCATTGTGACACTCCTTGTTCTTTTGGTTTCGTAATTACATTGGCCATATGTAATAAAGTGTGAATCTGTGTGTTTACCAAAGAAAGGTTTCATGGACTAAAAAAAAAGGATAGTCTTGTACAGATTATTTGAATGTATGGTTCTGAGTGTTTCATGGCAGGAGTATTTTACTTGCATATGGTAAAGATTTTCTAGTCTGTTAGTAAAAATATTCGTTCATTCATTTTTTTCTTTTTTCTTTTGCTGTGTTCCTCAGCCTCCTGGCTTCCCAAAATATCTCTTTTCACCTGAATAGCTCTGTGCTATTGTGACTTCAGACTTTGAAAGGCCAAAAACAACCATGACCCAAGGATCCTGGAGCAGTTGGCTCCCATTAAAGGCTCCCAGTAAGGGGAAGAGGAGAAGAGACATGTACAGCAGGGATTGGGGTAGGGTTGAATGGGTGGAGGGATTCCAACAGACCATGGACAGAGGCAGATGGGAAGGACAATAAAATGGAGCCAAAGACAGTGAGGATGAAGATGGAAACAGAGACAGACACTTACACTGGCTCTGGACTCCTTCTGGTTCCCCTGCCAGGGTTTCCCTGTTTCCCCTGGTTGCCCCCCAACCCACTGCTTCCCTCCACTTCCCATTCTCTTCTATCATTTTATATCTCTTCTCCCACCATATGCATTCTTTCTTAAATTCTATAATTATCAAGTATAATTCCCTGTTCCCTAGAAAGTGATATTGCTCAGAGTTTGGGCCATATTCACTGATTTTTTTCTAGGGGTTTGGCATCATGCTGGACCCTGAAGAAGAAAAGATGTGGACTTAAGTGGAAAGTATAAGAAATGGTCTATCTCTATCATGAGCCTGATGGATTCTGCTATGGAAGCTAACTAAAAAGGAAGTGATATAAAAAATTTAATATGTCAATGGCCTCTGCCTCATAAAGTCACTTGCTACATGTAGCCATTTAGGGTGTTTTGGCCTGTCCTCTGCTAAATAGTGATGCTGAGTATTGGGGCAGATAACCCTGGCTTTATCAATAAATTATTTCCTTTTATAATGAAAAAGTTACACATTTTATCATTGTAGTTGGTTGGATACATCTCATAGCTCAAGGCAAGTGATTTTTGTTCATGCTTTCTCTGTTTTTATGTTCAACCTCGTAGATTTGAACCTTGGGAGGAAAACTTATTAAAAACATACTCAAGTGTTTATTTTTTGAGAAAAACCAATAGATCTCCCATGACATGCTTGAGAAGTTACATTCTACAAGATGAATTAGCTTAGCCATGCATGCAGTTTTGTGACAGTGACAAGAAGGAAAATGAAATTTTGTTTTCTGAGGCAGCTGAGAAATTGGGATGGGTGGGGCCACTGCACATTGGTGCGTATTATCTCCACTGGCTCCGCATGGAAGCTGAGAGGTCACTTCTCCACAAAAGGTTGTTCTTAGGTGTTTGGAATGAAGGCGAAGGTAGGTGATAACTATAGGCACTGGGTGTATTAGTTCACCAGGGCTACTGTAACAAGGTACCACAGGTTGAGTGGCTTCAGTCACAGAAATATATTCCCTCACAAATCTTGAGCCTGGGGTCCACAATCAAGATGTCAATGGAGTTCATTTCTTCTTCTTCAGGTCTCTCTCCTTGGCTTGTAAATGGCCCCCTTCTCCCTGGGGCTTCATGTGGTTTCTTTCTGTGTGTGTGTGTGTGTGTGTGTGTGTGTGTGGGTGTGTGTGTGTGTCCTAATCTCCTCTTCTCATCAAGATTCTACTCACCCTGTATTAGGAGCACTCCAGTGATCTCATGTAAACTTAATTACCTCTTTAAAGATGCTTTTTCCAAATACATTCTGAAGTACTGAGCATTAGGACTTCAAGCAGGGACACAGTTCTGCTCATAACACTGGTGGTGACGTTTGAGGCTGACTTATGGGCTGGTTAGCTCCAAGGTTAGAGATGATATGAATTAATGTGAAATGTGTTTCCTTCCATCCCATCCCACCCTGTTCTGAGTTGGATAAACCCCCATCATCTGGTCTTTAGGGTCACATTACCAGCTCCTTCAGCATCTCTTCTGTATTTGTATCCGCCTTTAGCATGACTGATACATATTTGCCATAACACATTACAATGGCAAGATTCATTGGCTTACTCTGCCACATTAAAAATCTACCCTGATTCTCCTCTGAATGCCAGTATAACTTGCTGTGCTGATCCTTTCCATCACTTTGCTCCGTTTCCTTGGACAACGTATTTGGTAAGAGAGGGGTTGATGACAAGTTCTTGGCCACAGGGCCAGGTTAATATCCTAGATGATTTGGTTTCCAAATATTTTTTAGTCTTTTATTGTCTTATCAGGATCAGGAACTATTTGGGTATTAGGAGGCCACGGGAAATTATAAATAATATAACTCCTGTTCTCAAGGAGTTTAATTTTGTTGGAGAAGGGAAGAAAAAGGGAGACCAAGGCACAGTGGGCCCAGGCTGGGGAGCTAGGACGGAAATTTGATCTAAGGGCTTGTGAAGATCTGATTACATCACTGTAGAGGGATCTGAGGGAAATCACAGCATTGATTAAGGCCACTTGACATAAATCAGGAGATTTATGAGGTGATCTATTTTTTTTTTTTAAAGATTTTTATTTATTTATTTGACAGACAGAGATCACAAGTAGGCAGAGAGGCAGGCAGAGAGAGAGGAGGAAGCAGGCTCCCCGCTGAGCAGAGAGCCAGATGTGGGGCTTGGTCCCAGGATCCTGAGATCATGACCTGAGCTGAAGGCAGAGGATTAACCCACTGAGCCACCCAGGCGCTCCGAGGTGATCTATTTTTATTATTCTGCCGTAAAGCAACAATAAGAAAACGAGTCAACTAGTAAAGAGTGATGGTCTTTATTAAATATTATAAATATTTATAATTTGTATATACAAATATAGAAATATATATAATATGTAATTACAATATTATAGAATTATAATTTATAAACATTATACATCATCCCATTGGGAAAAGAAGTGGAGAATTTATTAAAATGCCAAAAGGTACTACACTGTGATATTGGTAGGTTGGTTCATATTCCTCTTGATGTTGGCTTATGAAGTGATTTTATATGGTACCAACTTCCTGACTGAGGGAAGGGAAATTGTTCTAGAGAGTTTGATCTTTGGGAAGATCATCAATTTTCATATATTTAATGAAAGGCAGGAATAATTCCAGGGTTACTGGGTACATTGTATTACTATGATGGAATATATTAAAGTTCTATATGGATTCTGTGCTTTAATTCCCTCATCTGCAAAATGAGAGTAATAACAGTATCTACTTCAAAGGTTTGTTGTAAGGATCAAATGTGTTCATACAGAGAAAGCCCTTGGTGAAATATCTGATACAGAGTAAATTCCCATTAAATATTAGGTATTAATGGCATTAGTTTCAATCTTAGGGCCACTTAATCACATCTCCTTTGATGCCTCTCAAGTTCCATGACAGCAAATTCCAAGTGAATATCCAGAGGTACTGGCAAAAAAATTAAAACTGAAAAATTGCAAAAATAGGCCCTCAGAAGTAGTAGTGCTTCTCCGGGAGATGAGGAAGGAAAGAAAGGGAATGATTTCTGTAAGAGAGCTTGCAGCTCAGATGAAACACCTGCCTATGGAAGCCAACAAAATTCAAGCTGGTAAGATCCCTCCTAGGCTATTAATTGCTTAAACATCATCGTAATTTTGACATTTTGAGAAGTAGATATATTTTCTCTTTTCCAGTTCTTCCAATATTTTTTTCAGTAAAAATAACGATTAAAAAAAATTAAGCATGTACAACGTGCTAGGCATTGTGTTAAGTGCTATATTATATACTACCTCATAACCTCAGGACTAGGTAGACAAAATTCGTCCTATTCACCTATGAGCAAACGGTGGAGTTGGAGTATCTTGCCTGGCGTTGCAAAGGAAAAGGCAAAGTGGAATATAACCTTTCTGTGTATCAGTTTCTTCATCTATAAAATGATGAGACCTTATTTCAAATTGCCCTTCTGGCCCCGCGTTGCTAGAATTTTAGCCCTTTTTTCCCCAACTGCCAAGTTGCCTTTTCTGCCACCTAGTGGACACTGTAGTAATTACCATACTAACATTTCCAAGCTTGGGTTGTGGGCTTTGAATTACAGAACCATAAAGGTTCCGTTGAGGAAGAGAAGAGAAAACTGAGCCATGAAAAGGAGAGTTATATTCTAGGATACTGAAAAACCGATACATAAATCATGGCTTTTAGCATAATTACATTTAGTATTTCATTTACGATACTATCTCTGTGTCACAGGGTAATTGCCTAGGGATGTCAGAGAGGATATGTAGAGTACACAATTTGTCCTGTTTGTAATGAGAGTTTTTGATTCACAGTAGGATGGCTGGTGTAGATCGAGATAAGATAATTTCTTCGAAGTAACTTAGAAAAAAACCATATGACAACAAAACTTAGTACATAATAAAAACTTTTGAGCAATTGCCAATTATTGAATGTCGTAAATGATTTTTAAATGTCTAGGTTCAGGGCACCTGGGTGGCTCAGTCATTAAGCATCTGCCTTCAGCTCAGGTCATGACCCCAGGGTCCTGGGATCGAGCCCCACATGGGGTTCCCTGCTCATCAGGGACCCTGCTTCTCCTCTCCCGCTCCCCCTGCTTGTGTTCCCTCTCTCGATGTATCTCTCTCTGTCAAATAAATAAATAAAATCTTTTTTAAAAAAATAAATGTCTAGGTTCTTGGTTATAAGCATTTTATATGTTTAAGGAAATTGTGGCAGTTTCTTGAACTTCTGTGGCTCGAGCTGCCTTCAAGACTGCCTTCAGATTGTTGCTTTAGCTGGAAATGCTGAAAATTAAGTTTCTTCAGTGAAATTCACCTCATCTCTTTTTCTTAGCCTGGGAAATCTAAACATGTCATTTTAAAAAGGGCACAGAGAAATAAATGCATGTGTAAGGGTTGGAGCAATTGTAGGATATCTGAATGCCCTTTGGATCCTAATTCCCAACTTCCTATCAAGAGATTTTTATGAATTATAGCAGAAGGAAGGGAAGTGTCCTATGGATAAAAAAAAAGACCTAGTTTAGGGGCGCCTGGGTGGCTTAGTGGGCTAAAGCCTCTGATTTCAGCTCGGGTCGTGATCTCAGGGTCCTGGAATCGAGCCCCGCATCGGGCTCTCTCCTCCGCAGGGAGCCTGCTTCCCCCTCTCTCTGTGCCTGCCTCTCTGACTACTTCTGATCTCTGTCAAATAAATCAATAAAATCTTAAAAAAAAAAAAAAAGACTAGTTTAGCCTCAGACCAAGATTTTCTGTGTGGCCTCTGGCAGGTTAGTTAACCCCTGTGAGCCCTAGCGTCTTCAGGTGCATCTGAAATGGTGCTTATTGAGCCTTCCTCCCTAGGGCTGTGGTGATTCTGTGGTTCACGTGAACATGCTCTAGCAATAGCAGAGCGTGAGTCTCACAAATGACACAGCTTGACAGAAAAGCAGCAAGTCGGGCTGTTTCATTTGACAAAAGAAGAGTATGGGGGAAAGAAAATGCATTATCCCATTACTGATTCCTTTAAGCTCATGCTCATTAACATTCCAAATAACACCTGTGAATAAGATATTCTGGGTGGAGGGCTTTTGTAGGTGGTGTTAGAAATTGGCTTTGAAATCCAATGGCTTTTTATGGACTGTGTCTCTTACCTTGGCCCTAAACTGAAATTTGAGTGTGGTTGGTGAACCATTGGACTGTCCTGAGATGTTCTTCTACTTAGGTATCTTGTTTGGGGTGAAAAAGCTGGGGAGAAACATGCATGCATGTTGAGGGTATTATGCTAAGTGTAATAAACCAGTCACCAAAAGACACATAATGTCAGATTCCTCTTATATGAGTTATTTAGAACAGTCAAACTCCTAGAGACAACAAGTAGGATGGCAGTTGCTAGAGGCTGAGGAAGGGGGACGGGGGTTTAGTGTTTCGTGGGTGCAGAAATTTAGTTTTGTAAGACGAGGAGCTCTGGAGATCGGTGGTGGGGACGGCTGCACAGTGTTACGAATGTATTTAATACCACGGAACTGTACGTTTCAAGATGGTTGAGATAGTAAATCTGATATTGTGTGTATTTTAGCGCAGTAAAAAAGAATGGGAAGAAAAGAGAAACATGTGCGAGCAAATAAAACAAATATTTAAAAACGAAACAAAGCTAGAGAGAGTATTGTTAAGGCCTGGATTGAAGAATGGGTTTGGGGGTGCAAAGTGCAGCATCTCTCTGTCCTGGTTCTGTGCAGCAGAGAGATGTTTAGGGAACATGAAAAGGAGCTGATTTCACAAGGGGCCTTAATGACAGCTGCTTGGGGGACGTGGTGTGAAACCAAGTCAAATGGGGAGCCCTGGGGTTGGAGAATACTGGAATACTGTCTGGTACCTCACAAATTGCATCTTAGGGAGCACAGACTGGACACATCACTCTTGGTCTGGCTTTGGTTACTCGTGGTGGGTGCCCCCAAGCAGGGGTGATGACAAGATTCTCTCTAGGGTCTTCATGGGCAGAGGACAGGGCTGGACCAGGGAATGGACGTATTGGATGCTTTCTGGTGACAGTAGCTGACAGTCTGGCCCTCGAATACTTCTGAGATAACCTTAAAGGGGTCCAGACCCCATGGTGAATCAGTACGGGTGACCGGAAGTCCTGTGTGAGCAGGTGAGGACAAGAGTCAGTAAAATATTATAGAAAATGACTTAATTTCCACCTTCGTGCCCATGAAGGCCAGGAAGGTTGTATTTCTCATGAATAAACAGGGGGTCATTTGCCTGAACAGACTGAGCAGAGAACAGCATATTTACTCAAATCCAAAATCTGTTAATGACTAACACATGGGTCTAATCCTATGAATGGAAATTTGATTTATAATCGTGGCATCCGGGACCCATTCCTTTAAGCTAAAACATGAGGAGATGGCACTTGCATGGAAATCTTTGGTGAGTGATTTATTAGAAAGTTACTGTTTTATGAATGGCAAAGGGAAGAACTGCCCCCTTTACAATCTATATATAAATCATCTGAAATTATGATGGATTAAGTATTCTTCCTCCCAGTGGCAGTACTAAGTGTTATGAGCAGCTTTTAATAGTTAGAAAGACAGAGGAGATAAATATCAATTACTATTAGAGGAAGTGTTTTTTTAAGCCAGCTTTCACACTTTCTCCCATGATGAGGTTAATTATTTATGGCAAAGGCACATTAATAATTGCGCTTTATTTCTTTATCCAAGCAGCAAATGAATTGTAACACAAGGAGATTTAGACCATCAATACAAGCAGAATGTGCTCCTAGTACTTAAAAGTTTTATATTACCCTCCAAACTTGCTTTTCTTCAGCCACAGACAGTGCTTAAATTAATAATACGCATTGAAAGTTGTGTTGGGGGACCTTTGCCTTATTCATCTTTTAACATTTTTCCTTTGTGATAAGCAAGCTCTGTAGGAAGGGCAGTGAGCACAGGAAATACTGAAGGGCTGGGATCCTGAATTTAGATGCTAAGTGAAGAAAGAAATATGAATGCATTTGTACCTGTTACTATAATATTTTATTTATTTGCATATAGTGAAATTCACTCTTTTTGGCGTATACTGCTTTTTTAAAATTGAAGTATAATTAATGTCAGAGTTGTATTAGTTTCAGGTGTACAACGTAATGATTCAACAATTCTAGGCATGACATTCCTTGCTCACTGTGGTAAGTATAGTCACCATCCATCACCAAACAACCTTATTACAGTCTTATTGATTATCCTCCCTATGCTTGTACTTTTCATCTCTGTGACTTACTTATTTTGTAACTAGAAGTTGGTCCCTCTTAATCCCTTTGATCTATTTCACCATCTCCCCACCAACCTCCCCTTTGGCAATCACCAGTTTACTCTCCGTATTTGAGTCTGTTTTTTCATTGGTTTGTCTCTTTTTCCCTTTGTTCATTTTGATAAATGAATAAAATCCTGTCCACAGCCACACTCAAGATAAAGAACAGTTCTGTCGCCCCCAAAGACCCTGTCATGCTGCTCTTACTAGAGTCAACACCTCTCCCCATCAGTCTGCCATCCCCACCCCTGTCAAAATGCTGGTCTGTTTTCCACCCTGCAGGTCTGTCTTTTCCTTCAGGGGTTTTCTCCCTTTTCATGCCCTGTGCCACTGTCAGTAGCTAAATTGTGAGGCTGGTGTGTTCAGAGGTGGAGAGCTCTGTGGTTCTGAGGAAGACTCGGTCTCGGTTGGCACTGTGCCTCTCCCTGTGCTCCTGCCTGACCCCCAGCTGCAGGTCTGCCCCTTGCTGAGGACTGGAGGACTTTGTCCCCATTAGTCCCAGTAACACACAGCGTCTAGAGCCAATCATATGTTTTAGAGTCTCCACAGATGCTTCAATATTAATGATTTAAAATGAAAGGAGAAAATGAATGTAATAGTAATGGATATAGAATAATGTATTCTGGATGAATGGTAGTCATTTCCATACCAACACAGTGGTAAAATATGACTTTATATGTATATAAAATTTTACATGGAGGAAGGGGCCACTCAAAGCAGAAATGTCTAGGGTCCGAGGAAGTGATGATGTGGCCCAGGGGACAGGGTGTGTTGTGTTTCTCCAGTGCTTGTAGGGCTCTGGCTGTCTCAAGGAGAATGTTCTGCAGTCAGATGCTCTACCCCTGAGCTACACCACCTCAAGGAGAATGTTCTGGGCAGGGATTCCATACATGGGGCTGCTGTTGCCTTTTTGGGCCTGCACCTCAAGTCATGCTTTCTCAGGACCCTTGCCAATCTTCCTCTCTAGCAGAAAAGACTACAAGTGGTTACAAATCCCTCTTATACACCACCCCAGGGACTCTATGTTCTCTAGCCAGCCTGCACTAGGCCTTTATTAATTCGTTAAATGTTTAATTTTTTATGTTTCTTAAAGATTTTATCTATTTATTTGTCAGAGTAAGAGCACAAGCCGTTAAAGCGGCAGGCAAAGCAAGCAGAGGGAGAAGCAAGCTCCTCCATGAGCAGGGAGCCCGATGCGGGACTCCACCCCAGGGCCCTGCAATCACCACCTGAGTCAAAGGCAGGCACTTAACCGACTGAGCCACCCAGGCATCCTTCATTAAGTGTTTTAGATGAATTTTCTTACTGACGTCCAGAGATGTCTTCCCTGGGTCAGTGGGTGCAGCTATCCTGCCTTTGCTTCCTGTCGTTCCTTAAATAGGGGGTTAGTTGGTTATTGAGTGACCCTAGTTCTCTCAGTTTTTGAAAGAAGTTAGGAATCTGTCAAGTCTCCAGTTTTTCTTGTGTGGGAGAGAGCAATGGTCTTTCTACTGACTGCATCCCAAGAGGAAGCTGGAGCTGCCTGTGTCTTTAAGCCCCTGTTATCTCTGCTGCCATTCTGCACTAGTTTCCAGTTGGTTTTTGTTGCTCAGGTTTGTTTTGCTTTATTTTCTTGAAATTTATTCCCCTTTGCTTTCCTGTCTCTCTGTCAGTTGCTCTTGCCCAGTGTGATCATAAGCTTAGCCTCGTAACTTTAACTACATTTCAGTCCTGGCAGAATGTTGGACAAGGCAAGGCATAGTGACTCTAGCTCTTTGCTCCTGGTCTTAGGTAAAGAGGTGGTATTGCTTTGAGTTACTCCTTCACATCCACTGAGGCATGAGCGTGCAGGTGTGTTGGGACAAAAGCTATGGATATGGCTAACCGCCTTCTCTCAAGCTCTCAGCACCTCCTGGAGATGGTGTCCCAAGAGATTGCGAGGAGAGACAACATTCTTTGCGGTTTTCCATCTTGAGAGCTTTCTGCATTGTCTCTTTGTTCATGACCGTGAATGAGGGAAGGAATAATAAAGAAGAATTGTAGGCAGCAGTGTCCACATGTGTGCCATGTTCTCTTTAGTAACTGGTGGGTTTTCCACTTACCATTCTGTCTGGGGCACTGGATAGTCCTCCAACACAATCACTGCTCCTTTCCTTGAGAGAAAGCAGAGAAACCACTACAGTGCTCTCCTGACACTCTGCATCCTTATTTTCCAGTGTTTATTTGGGGAGAGGTGTGGTCTGGGTGGGTGAGAGGTGGGAGACTTGGGTTAAGGCTGCAAGGTTGTTAACTGGCTTCCCCTTTCACTCTGCATGAGAGAAGCACTGCATTTAACTTTCAGGGCCACCACAGAGAAAGGTTCAGTAATATGATCAGGCTACTGACATGAATCCCTTCTCTCAAATGGTTGGATTGGAACAATCCCCAACAGGAGGAAGTAGAACAGAGTCTCATTTTTCTGGTATTATACTCCTGTGCAGTTCTGTAAGCTGCCATCCTATATTAGGAGGAAAAAAAACGATGTGTGTTCCTCTTTTCATTTCATTTCCAACAAGAGTCTGTAAGAATTGTCAGGTGTAAAAGGCAACCCAGTCCAACACCAGGTGTCTCCCGCTTGTTCCTACAAAGTGGGATTATTTTATAGCCCCATCCATTCACCTCTTCACCCATTCAACTATCCATTCATCTAAAAATATTTATTGAATGTTTTCTGTGTGCCGAAATGATGACTATAACGTCTTAAATAAATAGCACAGAATCTGTAGGTGCTTAATAAATAAATAGCACAGAACAGTAGGTGCTTAATACATGCTGAGGGAATGAATGAGAGAATGAATGAAGATTGGATTCCTGTTCTTCTGACATATATGGTCCCTTGGCAGCAGCAGGTGGGGAAGCAGGTACATTAAAGACTGTGCTATAATAATGGTGAGTGGAGGGTTTATTGGTAATGAGACACAGGAAGGAGCCTTTGAGTAGGACTTGGATATTTTGGGAGGTTTCTAAACCAGCCATATGAAAGTCATGACGAAGGAGCAGGGAAGGAAGAGGAGGGCTAGAAAGTGACAATTAGCAATGTGGACTCTGTGTTATGGCACATCTGGGTTTGAGCACCAATCCCACCACCTGCTTATTCTGATGTGCCCAAAGCCCAGCAGAATAACTGAGTGATCAAGGCAAGCCAGGCTTATCAGACCTACTGTCGTAGACAGAACATCACATCATAGGAATCTTCACAGCTTTAGGGAGGGGAGTGGTCAGAGGAAGACATTTGAGGTATTTTAGCACCGGGGCTGGGTGATTTTAAGGCTGTTCCTGCCAGTGGGGGTGGGGAATAATTGGGAAGGGGCAGAGTTTGTATCATAGTGAAGTGAGGATCTTGAAGAAAGTCTAACCAAGCAAGCTAATAATCTTAATCTTAAGCATACTAATTTGATTGATTCATCACCTTATCTTCTAGAAGGAAGCACATAACTGTGTTGCTTTTGTTTGCTTTCTGAATTGCTTAATCCAGGGACAGAAAAGTATGTTGATTTCAGCACTCACTAGCTATATAACTTCTGACAAGTTTACTTTTTCAATTTGTTTTAAATTGAAGTTAATGGAATGCATGAAGCCAGCAGAAGATTTAATGAGCTAAAACATGTGAAGCATGTAGCACACAGGGCTTGATGGACAGGAAGCATTCACGGTTGGATAGCAGAACCGGAAGCAGCAGCAGCAACAGCAGAACCAGATCACCGTCCTCTTCATCAGGCTCTCGTGGGGTAACAATGTAGTCTGGGAGACTAGAAACCTGTGCTTGCTTGTCCAACTCACTTGCTGTGTGACCTCAGGCAGATGATTCACCCTCTCTGGAAATCAGATTCCTCCTCTGTAAAATGGAGATGTTTCACTTCCTCATATTACAAAGGATCTCTGACATTTTCCTCCAGGCCTATGAGTGAATTTGGCCTGGAGCAACTTGTCCTGTAACTTTTTTGTGTCTGAGCTTGCCCTGCTGCTACTACTGGTCTCTCAGGGGATCTGGAAAGTCTAATTCATGATTGTGAAGCATTTGTGTTCTCAGCTGCCGGAGGCCATTTCTGTACCGCTAAAGGGAATGAGAACACTGGTCTGGTTCACTGATGGTAATGGACATTCTGCATCATTTGGCTCCTAGACTCTACATGACCCATTGGAATAAGTTTTTCTTTCTTCTTCTTTTTTTTTTTAATAGAAATAGTAAGGAAACTCGTTCACCCTGTACAAGAAGGCAGCAGAGGATAAGAGCTAGTGGCATGACCCAGAGTAAAGATCACTAATTTGGAATTTGAGGACTGGACCTTGTTCCCCTCTCTGCCTTTCTTGGGCAAGTCACTGGTGCCTCCCTGAGCCTTAGCTTCCTCTCCAATACCTGGAGGTAGTTCATAGGGAGACTGGTGCTGTTCAGATCAGACAGTGAATGTTCAAGTTCTTTTTAAACTAAGATGCTCTACCAACACTAGCTGATAGGACTGTTCAACATTCTGCAAATACTTACTGAGTGTTAGGGACTGTTCTTGTGCCTGGGAATTAGCAGTGAACGAGACAGACAAAATTCCTCACCACCAGGGAGCTTGAGCTCTGGTGGAGGGACTCCTGCAAGAAGACACCAAACACTCTACTTATGTAAGGCTTTGTTTTAAAAAATTAATTTGAAAGAAAGCAGAATGGGAGCTGATATGTATTGAACACCTATAACTACCAGGTCCAAGAAGATGTTCTCATTTAATCCTTGCAAAGACCCTGTGTAGAAGGTTATTCTGGTTCCTATTTGCTAAATGAGGAATTTGAGATCAGAAAAGTAGTATATATTAGGGGTTCAATCACACATTTCTCTGATAATAAAGCTTTGGTTTTTTCTAAGACATTGTTGACCATGCATCCTCAAGTCTTTGAATCTATATGTTTGTACTTTCCACTGTGTGCAGTTTATCTAAATCTTACAATAGTAAGGCATCAAAATAGTTCAATGTAACTTTATAATTTCTTCCAACTCTGCCTTATTTTATTCGCAGAGCTGTGTGCCTGCTTTGAAATGTCCATTATATGCATTTGAGCTAACTAAGGATAAATACACCCCTCATGGAAAGACTCCTCCTCCCCTTTATTGTAAATATCACATACTAAGTTATGTTAGTTATTGCTGTTAAGGTCAATAATACCATTTCTTACCTATCCTGAGTTAGGAAGCTACCAGGTTAGCAGAAGATGGAACTGAAGTGAGAAACAGGCTTCAGGCCCTAGGTGTGAAAGGAGGTAGAGTCATTACCTGCATTCATGGCTTGGAGATCAGCTGGTAGAGAGCTTAAAATGAGGGGCCACATCCTTCAGATGACTCTTGGGAGGGCTCCCTGGCATTCATGCTTGTGGAAAGGCGGCAGCATCACAATAAAGGTAGCTAAAATGGCTTTCCTGCTGAGGCAGCAAGATCGCTGTTTTATAGCTGAGAAGACAGGAGTGCGGAGTTTTGCTCCTGCCGCATTGGGCTGGGCCTGGCAGTGAGATGGCACAGTGCCTGACTGTGGGCAGAGTGAGTTCTGAGGAAATAAAACACCATCACTTGGACTTGGCAGGCAGAGAGAGGGAGAACAAACAGAACACCAAGGAAAAATGGCTTATTGCAAAAGAGAACTGTTTTAAGAGATCATTTGTATTTTTTAATTTGTACTTTATTTTTTAAGTTTTTATTTTAATTCCAGTTAGTTAATGTACAGTGTTGTATGAGTTTCAGGTGTATAATATAGTGATTCAGCATTTCCATACAACACCAAGTGCTCATCATAACAAATGCACACCTTAATCCCCATCACCTCTTTTACCCATCCCCCACCCACCTTCCCTCTGGTAACCATTGGTTTGTTCTCTATAGTCAAGAGTCTCTTTCTCTCTCTCTCTTTCTCTCTCATTCTTTCCCCCTTGGCTCATTTGTTTTGTTTCTTAGGTGCACATATGAATGAAATCATATGGTATTTGTCTTTTTCTGACTGACTTATCTCGCTTAGCAGTATGCTCTCTAGCTCCATTCATGCTGTTGCAAATGACAAGATTTCAATCTTTATTATGTCTAAATAATATTCCACTGTGTATATAAACTACTTCTTCTTTAGTTGATGGACACTTGGGCTGCTGCTTCCATGTCTTTGCTATTTTAAATAAGACTTCTATAAACATAGGGGTGCATGTATCCCGTCAAATTAGTGTTTTTGTATTCTTTGGGTAGGTACCCAGTAGTACGATTGCTGGGTCATAGGGTAGTTCTCTTTTTAGCTTTTTGAAGAAACTCCATACTATTTTCCACAGTGGCTGTGCCAGTTTACCTTCCCAACATAGTATATGATTGTTTTTCTCCACATCCTCACCAACAGCTGTTGTTTCTTGTGTTGTTGATTTTAGCCATTCTGACAGGTGTGAGGTGAAGATTATCTCTTTGTAGTTTTGATTTGTATTTCCCTGATGGTAAGTGATGATTATCATGTCTTAATGTGTCTATTGTCTATCTGTAGGTCTTTGGAGAAATGTCTGTTCAAGTCCTCTACCCATTTTTAATTGGATTATTTCTTGTTTGACTGTTGAATTTTGTAAGTTCTTTATGTATTTTGGATACTAACCCTTTATTGGATATGCAATTTGCAAATATCTTCGCCCATCCCATAGGTTGCCTTTTAATTTATTATTTCCTTCATCCTTCGCTGTGCGGAAGCATTTTACTTTGATATAGTCCCAATGGTTTATTTTTGCTTTTGTTTCCCTTGCCTCAGGAGACATATCTAGAAAAAAAAAAATTGTTACATCCAAGGTCAGGGAAGTTATTGCCTGTGTTTTCCTGTAGGATTTTGATGGATTCTTGTCTCACATTTAGTCTTTCATTCATTTAGGATTTATTTTTGTGTGTAGTGTAAGAAAGAGGTCCAGTTTCATTCTTCCACATGTTGCTGTCCAGTTTCCCCAGCATCGTTTGTTGAAGAGACTGTCCTTTACCAATTGGATATTCTTTTCCTGCTTTGTCAGAGATTAATTAACCATATAGTTGTGGGTTTATTTCTGGATTTTCTTTTTTGTTCTATTAATCTGTGTCTATTTTGGGGGCAGTGCTGTACTGTTTTGATTACTACAGCTTTGTAATATAAGTTGAAGTCTGGAATTGTGATTCCTCCAGCTTTGGTTTTCTTTGTCAAGATTGCTTTAGCTATTTGGGTCTTTTGTGGTTCCATATACATTTTAGGATTATTTTCTAGTTCTGTGAAACATGTTTTTGGTATTTTTTCAGGGGTTGCATTAAATGTATATAGGTTGCTTTGGATAGCATAGACATTTTAACAATATTTGTTCTTCCAATCCATGAGCATGGAATGTCTTTTTTTTTTTAAATTAACATATAATGTCTTATTTGTTCCAGGGGTACAGGTCTGTGAATCATCAGTCTTACACAATTCACAGCACTCACCATAGCACATACCCTCCCCAGTGTCCATCACCCAGCCACCCTATCCCTCCCCCACCCCCAGCAGCCCTCAGTTTGTTTCCTAAGATTTAGAGTCTCTTATGGTTTGTCTCCATCTCTGGTCCCATCTTGTTTCGTTTTTCTCTCCCTTCCCCTCACAATCCTCTGCCCTGCCTCTCAAATTCCTCATATCAGAGAGATCATATGATAATTGTCTTTCTCTGATTGACTTATTTTGCTCAGCATAATACCCTCTAGTTCCATCCATATAGTTGCAAATGGCAAGATTTTGGTTTTGTTGATGGCTGCATTATATATATATAGATAGAGATATCTATCCCTATCTCTATCTATCTATCTATCTATCTATCCATCTATATATCTTCACATCTTCTTTATCCATTCATCTGTTGATGTACATCTAGGCTCTTTCCAGAGTTTAGTTATTGTGGACATTGTGAGCATAGAATGTCTTTCCATTTCTTTGTGTCATCTTCAGTGTCTTTCATTGGTGTTTTATATTTTTCTGGTACAGGTTTTTCACCTCTTTGGTTAAGTTTATTCCTAAGTACCTTAAGCTTTTTGATGCAGTTGTAAATGGGATTGTTTCCTCAATTTCTCTTTCTGCTGCTTCATTATTGGTAGATAGAACCATAACAGATTTCTGTACATTGATTTTGGATCCCATGACTTTACTGAATTTGTTGATTAGTTCTAGTGGTTTTTTTGGTGGGGTCTTTGGTGGGTTTTCTATATATAGTATCATGTCATCCACAAATAAGTGGAAATAAGTGGAAATAAGTGGAAAGTTTTACTTATTCCTTACCCATTTGGATGCCTTTTATTTCTTTTTGTTGTCTGATTGCTATGGCTATGACTTCTAGTACTATGTTGACCAAAAGTGGTGAGAGAGGGTATCCCTGTCTCATTCCTGATCTTAGGGGAAAAGTTCTTAGTTTTTGACCATTAAGGATGTTAGCAGATGCCTGGGTCGCATGGTTTATCAAGTGTCCAAATCTTCGTGTTGACTCAGGTCATGATCTCAGGATTGTGAGACTGAGCCCTGTGTTGGGCTCCACGCTCAGTGCAGTGTCTGCTTCAGACTTTCTCTCTCTTTCCCTCTGCCCCTCCCTGTTGTGTGCTCTCTCACTCTCTCAAATAAATAAAAAAATCCTTTTTTTTAAAAAAAAATAACAATGTTAGCTTGGGTTTTTTATAGATGGCCTTTATTATGTTGAGGTATGTTCCCTCTAAACCTAATTTGTTGAAGGTTTTTATCACAGATGAATGTTTTACTTGTCATTTTTTTCTGCATCTATTGATATGACCATATGTTCTTTTCTTTTCTCTTATTGATGTGATATATCATGTTGGTTGATTTGTGAATATTGAATGGCTCTTGTAACCCAGGAATAAATTCCATTTGAGTGTGGTGAATTTTTTTTTTTTTTTTTATGTATTGTTGGATTTGGTTTGCTAGTATTTTGTTGAGAATTTTGTATCTATGTTCATCAGAGGTATTGGACTCTAGTTCTCTTTTTTGGTAGTATCTTTTTCTAGTTTTGGTATTGGGGGAATGCTGGCCTCATAGAATGAATTTGGAAATCTTCCTTCCTTTTCTATTTTTTCAAATAGTTTGAGAACAATAGGTATTAATTGTTAAAAGTTTGGTAGAACTTGCATGTGAAACCATATGGTCCTAGTCTTCAGTTTTTTGGGAGTTTTTTTGGTTACTGATTCAATTTCTTTGCTAGTTATGAGTCTGTTCAAGTTTTCCATTTCTTCCTGTTTTGGTTTTGGTAATTTATATGTTTCTAGGAATTGATTAATTTTTTTCTAGGTTGTCCAATTTGTTGTCATTTAGTTTTTCATAATATTCTCTTATGATTACTTAGATTTCTGTGGTACTGGTTATTATTTCTCCTCTCTCATTTGTGATTTTATTTATTTGAGCCCATTCACTTTTTTTCTTGACAAATCTGGCTAGAGGTTTATCAATTTTAATGATTTTTTTTGAAGAACCAGCTCCTGATTTCATTAATCTGTTCTTTTGTTTTCTGTTTTTTTGTTTGTTAGTTTGTTCTTTTAGTTTATTTATTCATTTCTTTTCTAATATTTATTACTTCCTTCCTTCTGCTGGTTTTAGTTTTTGTTGTTTTATTTTTCTAGCTTCTTTTTTTTTCTTTTTCTAGCTTCTTTAGATGTAAGTTTAAGTTGTTTATTTGAGATTTTTCTTCTTGTGGTAGACTTGTATTCCTATTAACTTCCCCCTTAGAACCGCTTTTGCTATATCCCAAAATTTTTGAACCATTGTGTTTTCACTTTTGTTTCCATGTACTTTGTATTTCTTCTTAGGTTTCTTGGTTGAGTCATTCATTGTATAGTAGCATGTTATTTAACTTTCATGTATTTATGCTCTTACCAGATTTTTTCTTGTGGTTGAATTCTAGTTTCATAACATTGTGTTCAGAAAAGATGCATGGTATGACTTTAATCTTGTTGAATTTGTTAAAATTTGTTTTGTAGGCTAATATGTGATCTCTTCTGAAGAATGTCCCATGTGCACTTGAATAGAATGTGTATTCTGCTGTTTTAGGATGGAATGCCCTGAATATATCTGTTAAGTCCATCTGGTCCAGTGTGTCATTTAAAGACATTGTTTCCTTGTTGATTTTCTGCTTAGATGATCTGTTCATTGATATGAGTAGAGTGTTAAATGCCCTACTATTATTGTATTATTATTGATTAGTCTTTTTTGTTTATTATTAACTATTTTATGTATTTGGGTTCTCCCATGTTGGGTGCATAAATATTTGCAATTGTTAAATTTTCTTGTTGAGTTGTCCCCCTTATAATTATATGTTGCCCTTCTTTGTCTCTTGGTACAGTCTTTTTTGGGGAGGTGGGGGAGTCTCGTTTTGCTCCATGTAAGTATGGTCACTCCAGCTTTCTTTTGATGACATCCAGTTGCATGACAAATGTTTCTTCATCCCCTCACTTCCAATATGTAGGTGTATTTAGATCTAAAATGAGTCTCTTGTAAGCAGCATATAGATGGATCTTTTTTTGTTTTTAGTCTATTCTGTCACCCTTATGGCTTTTGATTGGCACATTTAATCCATTTATATTCAAAGTAATTATTGATAGATACATATTTATTGCCATTTTATTATTTGTTTTATGGTGGTTTCTGAAGATTTTCTCTGCTCCTTTCTCATCTTTCTCTTTTTGCTAATTTCTGGTTTTCTTTAGTGATATATCTGATTTCTTTCTTTTTATTCTCTGAATATTTATTAGTGTTTTTTTATTAAGATTTTATTTATATATTTGTCAGGGAGAGAGAGAGAGAGAAAGAGCACGCACAAGCAGGCAGAATGCCAGGCAGAGGCAGAGAAGTAGGCTCCCTGCTGCTCAAGGAGCCCAGTGTGGGACTCAATCCCAGGACCCTGGATCATGACCTGAGCCAAATGCAGCCGCTTAACTGACTGAGTCACCCAGGCATTCCTATTAGTGATTTTTGATTTGTGGTTACCATTAGGTTTGTATATAATGTCTTCTGCATATAGCAGTCTGTATTAAGTTGATGGTTACTTAAGTTTGAACCCATTCTTTTCTCCTCTCCTCTTCACATTTTAAGTATATGGTGTCATCCTTTTATTTTGTGAGTTCATTGGCTGATATTTTATAAAAAATACTTATTTTTTCTGCTTTTGTGTTTCCTACCTTCATACTCTCACATTCCTACCTTCATACCTTTCTGCTCAGAGTCCCCTTAAAATTTCTTACAGAGCTGGTTTAGTGGTCATGAATTTCTTTCTTTCTTTCTTTTTTTTTTTTTTTTAAGATTTTATCCATTTATTTGACAGAGATACAGTGAGAGACAGATCACAAACAGGGGAGTGGCAGGGAGGCAGGCAGAGGGAGAGGGAGAAGCAGGCTCCCTGCTGAGCAAGAGGCCTGATTTGGGGCTCCATCCCAGGACCATCACTACTGAGCCGAAGATAGCCGCTTAACCAACTGAGCCACCCAGGTGCCCCTAGCTTTTGTTTGGGAAACTCTTTATCTCTCCTTCTATACTGAATGATAGCTTTACTGGATAGAGTATTTTTGGCTACAGATTTTTTTTTCTATTCAGCACTTTGAATATATCATGCCTGTCCTTCTGGCTTGGTAGGTTTATGCTGAAAAATCCCCTGGTAGCCTTATGGGGTTTTACTTTTATGTTATTGTTTCATTTTGTCCTGCTGCTTTTAAAATTTTTTCTTTATTATTTTGCCATTTTAATTATAATGTACCTTGGTGTGGATCTGCTTCTGTTGGTTTTGTTGAGGGGTCTCTGTGCTTTCTGGATCTGCATATTTGTTTTCTTCTCCAGATTAGGAAAGTTTTAAGGTATTCTTTCTTCAAATAAATATCTTGCCCCCTTTTTTCTCTTTTCTTCTTCTGGGACTCCTATAATATGAATGTTAATACATTTGATGGAGTCACTGAGTTCCATAAGTATTTTCTCATATTTTTTTCTCTCTTTTGTTCAGCTTGATTACTTTCCATTACCCTGTTGTCTAGGTCTTTAATTCATTCTGCTGCCTTTTCCAGCCTGCTGTTTATTCCATCAAGTGTGTTTCTCATTTTATTTATCGAGCCCTTTATCTTTGCTATGTTATTCCTTATCTCTCTGTTAAGGATCCCTTTGATGTCTTCCACTCTTTTCTCAAGTCCGGTATCTTTATGATCATTATTTTAAATTCTCTATCAAGCGTGTTATGTATCTCTGTTTCCCTTAGATCACTAGTTTTGGCCTTATCCTAGTCTTTCATCTGGGACAAATTCCTCTGCTCATTTTGTCCAAGTCTCTGTGTCGGCTTCTGTATAATAGGGAAGTCGGCTACTTCTCTTGATCTTGAGGATAATGACCTTATGAAGAAAGGCTCCCAGATTTGGACACATGGTGTTGGCAGGAGTCTGGGCTGGTCTTCTTGGGGAGGGGTTGACTGTGTTGGGACTGAAGCCAGTGTGACTAGGAAGGGTGATGCCATCAGAGCATGGGGGCAGGGGTGAGGGATGGGGGCAGCAAGCCTTGGTATAAGCAAGTTAGGTAGTGAATGTTAGTGCTGCCCTGGTTTGGGCAGGTAGCTTTGTGTTTATGCTGTTGGGCAGGAGAGGAAACTGGGACCAGCCAGTTCCTTTCAGGGACACACCAGGAAAAAATGCAAATAATCTTTCCCCTGTGTGCCCCAAGTGCTCTACAGATCACTGTTTCAATGCTGTATGTCTGGGGGCTGTTTGCCCTGCCTTCTCTCTAAGAGCAACTTCAATGCTTCTGGGATTTCCTTGAGCCAAGCCCACTGACTTTGAAAGTCCAGGCTTTAAGCTCTGCTGGTTGCAGTAATTGATGAAATTTGCCCCCTCTTGCTTTCCAATCCAGCCGCTTTGGGGTTTTGTCTTCCCTGGGTGGGCTTCCCTGTGTGCTAGTCTGTCTTTCTCCCTTCTCTGTGACCTTAGCTCCCTCCCCACTGCGGTGACTGTGATCCATTTCTCCCTTAAATCACATCTCTGTGCTTCTTACCTTCTTTGATGTGGCCTCTTCTCTACCTTTGGTTGTGGATTTTGTCCTGCCAGTCTTCAGGCCAGTTTCCTGGGTATTTTGGATAATTTGATAGTTAACTAGTTGTGTTTATTGTGTTAAAGATGCACCTAGCGTTCTCCTGCTCTGCTGCCTTCTTCCCCAGAAGAGACAGATGATTTGAACAGACAGGTGATATAACAGTTCGGTAGATACCATTATAGCATACTCAAATATACATACTCATACACACTCATTATCATGGCTTTCAAACTACAATACTAATTAAAAGAGAGAATGGGTGCTATAGAGACTTAAATTAGTGCCCTTGAAGATTAAATGAAAGAAATATCACAAAATGCAGACTGAAATTACAAACACATGGAAATAGTGAGAGAAAAAAAGATATTTAGAAGTCATTTCCAAGAGACCTACCAAGTAAGTAAGCATTCATTCAGAAGAAAGAAAGGATGGGGGAGGGATACAAAATAAATAATAGAAGAAATTTTCATTGAGCTAAAGATAGATTGGAATTGGAGATTGGAAAGACTCCCAAAATTCTAAGCAATGGTAATAAGAGACCCATACCTAGTAAAATTCTTGAAATTTTACTAAAAATTGGTACTCAAAAACCTCTGACCATAAAGAAAAAAAACCCCTTAGAATCATCTAGACAGAGCAAGTTATTTTATTTATATACTTTTTAATATTTTATTTATTTACTTTTTTTGACAGACAGAGTATAATCAGGGAGAGGAGCAGGGAGAGAGACAGCAGACCTGAGAGAGAAGCCCCTATATGGGGCTGGATCTCAGGACCTAGGATCATGACCTGAGCTGAAGGGAGATGCTTAACCCAGTGAGCCACCAGGTGCCCTCAGAGTAAGTTATTTTTAAAGGAGAAAGCTTTACACTGGTGTCTAAATTCTCCCTTGCTACATTGGACATAAAATGAGTAGCACCTACAGTTTACTGAACACAAAGCCTTCTCTATGCAGTCAAAAAAAATCCTTTCCCTGTCTGGTGAAAGATATACTTAAATAAGAGACTACCTCATGTAAGCAATATAAATAATATGCTCAAAACAGTACTGTAACAACAAAGGCATCACAGTACAGAAACTCCGAAATAGAGGAAAATTGAAGGAAAACAGAGGTGAAAAGTAAACCTTGCAATATGTAAAAATGTAAAATGTAAAATCTATTTGGATAACAGTAAATGACATAAACTGGTGTAATATAGACGGTAAATGTGGAGTCTCAAAATTGTAATTGCTATCCTAAGCATAGTCTGGAAATATAAGTACTAAACTCCATAGAATTAGGTTGGTATAGTTTTGAGCCTAATTTAGTAGAGAACATATCTGTCTGAAAAACAGAAACCTGTTTGATATCTCTTTTTCCAGCTTGTCTTTTAGCCGACTGCTTCACTACACAATTTAATAGATCTTGTCTTGAAAGCAAAAACAGGATTTGGTGGAGAAATATTTCCCAAGTTCTCCCCGCCAAAATTTCTAGGCAAACAGGTTATATTTTCTAGATACTCACTATTGACCTAAAACTCTATTTGAATAAGGTTTCAAATACTGAATGTGCATTCATAAATTTAAAACCTTTCACAGAGAAACTGAAACCTTGTCCATTTTTTAAAACAGTTTGGCCATTCTTCAAAATGATTGACCCTGTAATTCCATTCTTCAGTATATATCCAGAGGAAATGAAAATATATGTCCCTACATGGCTTGTACATGAATATTCATGGAGTATTATTCATAATAACCCCAAAGTGGAATTGATTCAAATGTCTATCTGTTGATGAATAGACAAATGAAATGGGTTATACCCATACAGTGGAACAGAAAGAAATTAAGTGCAACAGAAAGAAATTAAGTGCTGATCTTACATGGATAAACCCTGTAAAAACTGTGCTAAGTGAAAGAAGCCAATCACAAAGGATCACATATTGTATGATTCTATTTGTAAAACAGTCAAATCTATGGTGACAGAGATCAGTGATTGCTAGGGGCTGGGAGAAGAAGGAAATGGGGGCTCGGGGTTTATTTTGGGAGTGATAAAAATGTTCTAAATTTGACTGTGGTGATAGTTGTAGAATTCATAAATGTGCCAGAAGACACTTATTTTTTTACACTTTAAATGAATGAAATGTGTGGTACATAAATTATGTCTTAATAAAACTGTTGAAAAAAATCCCAAACTTATCCTATGCCTCTAATGGCCTGTCATTCCAGTGCTCCATAAGCTTTTTATAGAATTCTATTTTATAAAAAACAAATACATAGTCAAAGAACGGCAGTAAAATTTCATCTAGATTGCTAAACTTTGTGAATGGATTGGTTGGCTTTTCATGTGCCTTTCTTTTTCTTTCTTCCTTCTTTTCCTCCTTTCCTTCCCGCCCTCCCTCATTTCTCCCTCCCTCCCTCCCCTGTCTCTCTCTCTCCATTCCTTCCTTCCTTCCTTCCTTCCTTCCTTCCTTCCTTCCTTCCTTC
>RCUC01172436.1:0-12515 GCA_003697995.1 Taxidea taxus jeffersonii
TTCAACCAGCCAGCTGATTTCAGTAAATTTCTATAAATTAATTCAGAATCCAATTAACTTACAGATATAAGCATGAGGAAACTTAATTTAACTTACAAAATTCACTATAATACTATTATCTGACTATTAGATTACTTTAATTACTATAATGAAGAGTAGAAAAAGACTAAAATGCTACTATAGGATTTAACATTTGAATACAATTACTACCAAATGCCAAGATAACGATTGTCTGGCGAAGATGACCATTCCTAAAACTATAGAGTCTACCCACACCCCCTTTTTTTCAATAGGATCCAAACCCAGAGTGGAACCCAATGCAGGGTTTGAACCCACAACCCTGAGATGAAGGGCCAGATGCTAAACCAACTGATCTACCCAGCACCCCATACCTTTGTCTTTAGAAGCATGAAACAGAACACTGAGAAATTGTTTGCTTGGAATTGTTTGGACAACCTTCATGTTTGCCTCTGTTGAAGGACTGGTTTCACTTAGTGATTACAGCCTAAGCTCCACTAGAAGCAGGGATTCTGGCCTCTCTATCCTTAAAGATACGAGGCCTGGGATGGGGATTGGCCACTTTAGCTTATTATAATTAGACCAAATAACATCCTGCTGGTGTTTATTTCCATAACAACGGGTTTCACAGAGTGAAGAATGGGAAGGGTTTTGGGTGACCTAAATGAAAACGAAATTACAATTACAATGACAAAGATCAAGGGTGACAGTTGTGGACCAAATGTATTTTTCTGGGAAGGTAATTAACAAGTGTTTTTGCATCCTAAATGTTTACAGGGTGGTTGCAAATCATACTTCTTCAAGCAGTATTCTAGCTCATACAGTAATCTGCCAGGGTACTAACTTTTCTGGTTTGTCCTTTTTGTTTTTGTTTTTAACATAGTTAGTAGAAAAGGGAAAATTACCAAGCCCACAGGCAATTTGACCAACAGGCCCTGGAAAAACGTTTGTGAAATCCCAAGGTCTGCAAACTTGAGTAAAGGCTGTCTTGTGAAATCCACACTTGGACCACTGATGATGAGTAAGCAGCAGCTTCCACTCTGTCATATGTGTTCTCTCTCACCAAATGTACACCCTCACAACGAACGATTCTTCCATCTGGAACATGAGGACTTATCAAAACATGTCCAAAGTTAAGGTGAAAACCCAGAGATGCTGAGGCACTGGTGCTTTGCTCTTCTTAGAGAGTAGGTATAAAGGAAAACAAAAGAAAGCAGTAGGAGTAGGAGGAATGATGTTTCTACCCATTGTCTTTTTAGGATTTCAAGCATTTCTGAGGTTTCAAAATGTGCAGGTGGTATTTTATGCTTACTTACTGAAGAAGTGTTTCACAATCAATTCACTTCCACTAAAGCTTATTGGAAACTGGGGAGAAGAGGGGTGGAGAAGACTGACAATTGCTACTTTTTCACTTTAAAAAAATCCTTTTCGTATCTTTGAAAATGTTTTGGATAGAAACACACAAGTTATTTTACTGTCCTTCAAGATATTCTCTCTCATCTGTTCACCATTTTCCTCCCTACTTTGAGGTTGTGGACTGAGAAATTCCAAAGACAATTCTCTCCACCACTGGAAAGCATTTTGTTTCTAGAAAGGCTTTTGAATTATCCTAAAACTGAGGCAGGATTTAAGCACTCTGGCAATACATGAAAAAAAATGGAGGCACCTTTATTCCCATTTCAAAACCCTTTTGATGTGGCACTTTCCCAGTAAATTACACAGGACACCATATATGGTTTCCTCTGATGAGAAACAAACACACGTAACAACCTTTTTTATGAGGTTAGTCATTCTGCAGGATATTTTTCCCCCCAAGGAATTCCATGCCCTACAAATTTAAGCTATATGCTTTTTATCTTAAAGAGGACAGCATCCTCATATCATAACTGGTAAAAGAAGGAACACAGAACCCAAAGTAGTTTGGGGATCTTGGCTGCATTGTCAGACTAAGTATTTTTAAAAATTTCTTGGAAGAGTAAAATCAACTGGCTCTAGTTATGCTTTTCTGTATCTCTGGACCGCATAAAGCACAGTTCTGAGATATTGTTCTAACTCAGTTGTAAATGAGCAAACAAAACTCCCCAAACAACCAAAAAACGAAAACCTAGTGTCTTTGGGCAGTGTTCTCAAACACCACCATCACTTTAGCATCACCTGGAGGGCTATTAAAAACACAAATTACTGGACAATTCGTACCCTCCCTCCTGAGTTTCCGATGTCATTGATCTGGAATGGGACCTGGGAATTTTCATTTCCAAAGAAAATTCCCAGGTTGTGCTGATGCTGCTAGTCTAGGGACCGCCCTTCGAAGTCCACTGTGCTGTCCAAAATTTCTGATGACCTACTCCAAATTATGATACTTAGAGTTTCTCTACATGTGCTCCGGAAGGGAGCCCCATCCGTTTGGTGCCAGTGCTATTTAGGAAAGATGATCTGTCTGGGGTTTACCCAAGCACATTCCTTCCTAGGCCAGTCACTTGACGCGAAGACATAAGAGGGCAGATAATCGCTGGACAGTTGCAGAAGGTCAAACGACCCACTCGTTGCGGAATCTACCCTCGCACGTGACCGCTGGACGTCTACACCCTCATCCTCCTGCCTTCTCTCCACCCCCGGGCCAGACAGCCCCAGGCTCCCCGGCTCGTGGCCTTGACCCTCGATGGCGTTGCGGGGCGCGCTTGTCTGCTGCCTGCTGGTCGTCTGGCATTGCAGTCCCGGGCTCGGACTGCCCCTGGCGCCCGGTGGCAGCCCGAGTCCCGCTCCGGCAGTGGGTGAGTCCGCGACCCCTTCCCTGCCGGGAGTTGCGGGAGAGCGCAGAGTTAAAGCGCCCGCACAATTCGTGAAAAGTGCTTGGGAGTAATACTGCGCCCCGGCCGGGGCTGGTAGGGAGTGGAGCCCCAGACGCGCCGGGCGCTGGGAGGGGGACGAGAACGCCTAGCGACCGGCGGCAGGTCGGGCTGGGTACGCACCTTGCCACCTTGCCAGTGGGGGCGCTGCAGGGGCCGCGGAGACCAGACTCCTCCCGGCGTCCCCGGAGGAAGGAGATCTCTGCGTGTCTCAAGGAAAACCGAAGCTAGAAGCTGCGTGTCCCGCGTTCCCAGAGGGCCCGAATCTGCCCAGAACATAGGGGAGCTGCGGAGTTTGCTCTTCCCCTCAGGGATGCACATTTCAGTGGGACTCATGTTGTCTTCTGTCCTGCTCCCCGGGTTTGGTGGCCTTTTCTTCCCACTCCAACAGCGGAGGACCATCACAGTCTCGATGCTGCCCACCTCTTAGTCTATGTTAGAACTCCTGGGACCTTCATTTCACTTTACCTGAATGCCCCTGGGTTCTCTGTGGGTGGGACCAATTGTATTCATTCTTAACACTTTAAAGCAGTAGCTGTTGCCGTAGTGGTTCTCAAAGTGTGGTGCGGGACCAGCAGCATCAGCATCACTTAAATTTGCCGGAAAGGCAGGTTTCTAGCCCACCCCAGACCTGTGGAATAGGAAACTCTGAGAATTGGGGCTCAACAACCTGTTTAAGGATTTTAGATTTTAGGATACCTTTTGAGCTTTCAGTTTCAAAGATCAAGGACCCCCCCACCCCCACCCCGCCTCCCTGACTCTCTTTGAAAAGAATGGCTTTGTTAGTTAGAGGAGGAAATTTTGGTAGGTGGAGTTCTGTTCGGTGTTTTGGGCATAGCTGTCTCTGAAACTCTGCACAGCGTTTGGGGCCGAAACCTCTCTTCTCTGAGGCTCTTGCTGTCTCACACAACTTTGGAAATGCTCTGAAAATACACCTCCTCTTTGTCCGAGAGCCAAGTTCTCATGACTCAGCTGTCAGTCAGTTGAGAGCAGGAACTGTGAATCTGGTTTCCCAGTTGTCAGTCATAACAAGAAATTGTCCCGGGGCGCCTGGGTGGCTCAGTGGGTTCAAGCCTCTGCCTTCGGCTCAGGTCGTGATCCCAGGGTCCTGGGATGGAGCCTCACATCCAGCTCTCCGCTCAGCAGGGAGCCTGCTTCCTCCTCTCTCTCTGCCTGCTTCTCTGCCTGCTTGTGATCTCTGTCTGTCAAATGAATAAATAAAACCTTAAAAAAAAAGAAATTATCCCAAAATACTTATGCACACTAGTTGCTGTTTTTTATTATTATTATTAAAGCTAGTGTTGTTTTTCTTTAATTATGGAACTGTTTAGGATTTTGAGATAAAGTGTCCCAGGTTGCATGGGACCACCCAATGGCAAATTTACTGTTTAGCTTTAGCGATCTGATTGCAGAGGTCCTCAATGACAGCTTTCTGATGTGTCGGGAATCTTCGCTTACACTTCCCTGTTTTGTTTTGTTTTTTAAAGATTTTTTTTAAAGATTTTATTTATTTATTTGACAGACAGAGATCACAAGTAGTCAGAGAGGCAGGCAGAGAGAGAGGAGGAAATAGGACCCATGCAGAGCAAAGAGCCCCATGCGGGGTTCGATTCCAGAACCCTGGGATCATGACCTGAGCCGAAGGCAGAGGCTTTCACTCACTGAGCCACCCAGGTACCCCTACACTTCCCTGTTTTGATAGGGAAGCTTAAGAGGCTGAGTCACTTAGGGTGGGGGTAGAGATGGAGTAAGGGGTTTAAAAAAGACCCGCTGAAGTGTTGACTCAGCAGTTTCACAGGTTATATTATTTTACGTGTTTTCCATTTGATGTGACCTCTCTCCTCCTGACCACATCCCAAATTGCTTCCTTTACAACACACACCACGACAGGCCTCTGCTTCTTTGATGTGTGTTGTGTGTAAATTCCCGGTCCTGTCAAGCCCCAGGGGTCAGAGGACACCAGGGAGATCTTACCTGAGTGTGTTTATCTACAACTCTTTAGAATTAGGAGCGCCAGGGTGGCTCAGTCAATTAAATGTCTGCCTTTGGTTCAGGTAATGATTCCAGAGTCCTGGGATCAAGTCCTGCATCAGGCTCCCTGCTCCATGGGGAGCTTGTTTCTCCCTCTCCCTCTGCCTGCTGCTCTCACTGCTCGTGTTCTCTCTTTCATTCTCTCTCTCTGTGTCAAATAAATACATAAAATCTTAAAAAAAAAAAAAAGGAATTAGTAGTTCAGAACCTGCAGGAATATTTAGTAGGAACTGACATTATAAACAAACAAACAAAAATACCTATTTGAAACAATAACCATATGTCCAAATATCTGAATTATGGTTTACTAGTTTCTTTAGGATAAATTAGAATGTTTTTAGATAAATTATAAGGGTTTTTTTTGGCATAGTGTTGGGCATTTATCTATATATATATTGAGAACACACACATGCATATACACATACATTTGTGGAAATCTTGTTAAAGATTATCTGCAGAAGAAGAGAGACATCATCGTGGAGTGAAAAGAACTTGGGACTGCAAACCAGAGAATCTGTAGCGGAGTGTGGGCTCTGCCACAGGCCAGGTTTGTGGCCTTAGAACACACATACACATACACACACACACAGAGCACTTTATCTCTAATTTCACTAGAGGTGGGAGGTGAGGCCTCCAGAGGTTCATTATTCATAAATCCCAGGTTAAGAACCTGGCAGAGTTCTCCTGGCTTCTATTGAAAGACTTTCTTCAGGGCATCTAAATAATTACCCCCTCACTTATCTGGATCTGGCAATGCAAAGTAGTGGAAAGAGCACAGACTGGAAGTCTGGAGAGACTTGTTCTGGTTCAGCTTTCATTACTGAGTCACCATGTGAGCTTAAGGAAATCCTGAAACCTGCCTATGCCTAATTAAAGAATGTTTGTTGAGGGCCCACTATAGGTTAGACATCTGCTACTTGTGAAGGATACATGAATCTAGGTACTAGAGATGTGTTCTTAACATGGTTCCAGTTTGGGTTTATAAAATTTTAATATATTTATTATCTCACGTATCTTAATCATCACATTATCTCATGTAGGTGTTGTCATGTACTTTACATGAAGCAGATGGGATGGAAGGACATTTGAAGGTGAGCACACACAAAGAGACAAAAGTAGTGCAGTGGTTAAGAGCAGCATGGAAACTGCAGTTAGATTTCCTGAATCTCTATCTTGACTCTGTTGTATCTGACACACATGACTTGAATTAATCTTTGTGTGCTGCGATTCCTTACCTGTAAATTGGAAATAATGATGAGTTAATGCATGTAAAGCATTAAAAAAACAAACAAACAAACCAGTACGAAACTTATAGTAAGTACTTGATAAATTCTAACTCTTACTTGGAAATGAGGAGGTTCAATCTCAAATTCAAGCTCGGGGTCAAATAATAACAGTATAACTAACATCAAGTTTAGTTACCTACATGCCAGGTATCTTCAAAGAGCTTTACTTCTATTAAATCACTTAACTCTCATACAGGAGGCAGTGATATTCTTTCCATTCTGCAGAGAAAACAAGCCAAGATTACACTGTTAGATTAGTAAATGGAGCTTGGATTGATTGATTGGTTTTTAAAGTTTATTCGATAGAAAGACAAAGAGCAGGGTGCGGAGGGGCAGAGGGAGAGGGAAAGAGAGACTTAAGTAGACTTTGTGCTGAGCATGGAGCTCCACCTGGGGCTCAATCTCATGACTCTGAGATCAGGACCTGAGCCGAAACCAAGAGGTGGGAGCTCACCCAACTGGGCTACTCAGGTGCCCCTGGAGCGTGGATTGAAAGTCATGGTAGTCTCACTTTGGAGTCCCCACTCTTAACACTCTACTGTTCTGTGTGCAGTTTATTGTACCTTAACGTTCTATATTCCACAAGCAATTAAAAAATGTTTGCATAAAAATAAGATGTACTATATATTTATACGCCAAGAAGGACAGACTCCAGGATGACTCTGAGCTGCTTGCCAACCCTGCTTTGTGTGCTGGCTAAAGTATGTCTAAGCTAAAAATAAAAGTTGGAGTATTTTTCTGCACTAAAGAATAAAATAAATCACTCTTGGCAAATATTTTCAAATGGGGACAGAATACAAAGTAACTGATCATAAAGACTGCTTCATGTCTACTTTCTTCTGGATCTTTTGTCTACCATTTCTTAGCTGCCAACTTAAATATGTTATAAAATTGTAACAATGTTGTGGAGAAAAAAACAACCCAAATATAACTTACCTTTTCCACCTTAACAAGTTAACCATTTTCAGTTTTTTGCTCTATTATCCTAGCTTTGGGTTCTTTTCAGGTGTTTTGTTCACATCCATACTCAGCCCTTGTCATCTTCGTCCAGACAGATGAAAGTTTGCCTTCTACTTCTTTGCTCCACGTTTCTGCTGTAGGACCTGCTGCTATGTTACATCCGACGTCTTTCTGATACAACTTAGTCATCATCAGAGTGAACTCAAAATTCAAAGTGTGAAAAAGCCTCAATATTAAAATAATTTATTGATTACACATGAGAAGGTAGCAAAATCACAGACTATATATGTAAATGAGGTATAAGCAAACTGGAGGGCCTTTCAAAATGGGGTTCAGATTTCGACTCTGCCATTTATTAACTGCGTACCTGAACAAATTTCCTAATTGACCCAGCATTGATCCTTTCTCAACTCTAAAATGAGAACAGTGATTCCTGCTTCAAGTTTTGAGAATGAAATAACATAGTGTATTTAGTTTCCTTATTATAATGCCCGGCACAAATGCTTAATAAAGAGTGGTACTACTATGATTATTTGTACTACTATTTCCTTTAATTAAAGAATCTTTCCCCTGCTCTTAGATGGGTTCTTGGTTTCTCCCTGAGGTTTCATCCTCTTTAACAAATGCTTTCCTTAATATTACTAACATTTGATACAAGTGTACATCAAGAGGTGTTCCTGTATTTAGTAGCCTTTCAGGGCTTCTGGCAATCCCTACTTATGGCTTAAGGCTAGTATTAAAATTTTATATTCTTTTTCCACTAATGTTGAGAGGCAAGGATTTTCAAGAAAGTAGGAGTGAGATTTAGTACTTCATTCTGCAATCTCTTCACTGTGGAACCCTAACAGGCCACATCGTGTTCCTATGTCAATTTTTCCACAAGAAGAACATAAATAATTTCTAAAACCTTAAATTCAAGGAAGGAAACATACTATTAAGACAGGATATATATTATTAGTGACCTCCCGGAAGGATATCTCCCTATATTTTATTATGCAACTTATGTTTGTTATGTGGTCTTTGTTAGGTAGTCACGGTGTCCCTGAGCTCTAGAGTTCTGACTTGTGAAGTAGTAAATGTTGGTAAATTCTTCCTACCGTCTTTGGAATCCTTATCTTCTGACAGGGAAGTATTGTGTTTACCTTCAGGGCAAATGAATACTTCAATCAATAAGGCTTTCCTCCATCACAGGGAGTCCTGTCCCTAGTTTGACCGTAAATATTTTGACAGGAATTCCTAAACAGATGTAGACTTAACACCATTTCTTTTCCAATCCACAGGACAGTTCTGGCATATGACTGACTTGCACTTAGACCCTACTTACCACCTCACAGATGACCACACAAAAGTGTGTGCTTCATCTAAAGGCGCCAATGCCTCCAATCCTGGCCCTTTTGGAGACGTTCTGTGTGATTCTCCATATCACCTTATTTTGTCAGCATTTGATTTTATTAAAAATTCAGGACAAGAAGCATCTTTCATGATATGGACAGGGTAAGTGATTATATAAACACCGTTAGTTATTCAATATTTACCTACAGTGTCCTCAGCTTCATTAGAATGCTGAATGCCTATAAAGATTAATTGGGTTTTAAGTTAAGAATTATTTGGGTTTTAAAAATACCACGTCAGATTAATCATTAGATGATTAGACATAAGGAAGATTTTAGAAGTCTCAGAACTTTTATTTTTTTTTAGAATAGAGGCTCTAGAAATATGTCGGTGTTAGCTAAGAGATGACTCCACAAACAGAACACTTACATATCAGTGTTTTGAGGTGCTTTTTAATGTGATAATAGGTCTTGATTAAATAATCAAAAACAAAAAGCTACAATGGGAGTTAACCTGTGATAGAAATTTTGTAAATATCATCTTCTGGTAGTATAATTAATTAATTCTACCTGTCATGACAGAGTGATGAGATCTGTGTTTCCTGTGCCAGCAGTAGTGACCATGGTGTTATTTAGCTAATTTATACATTATAATTCACTTAATCTTTACAATTTGTATTAGTATTATTCCCATTTTATAGATGAAGAAATGTAGGCTGAGCTTCTAAGTAACTTGTTCAAATGCACATATCTAGTAAGTGGCAAACCGGGGCATTTTAGCTCTGGAATCTGTGCTTTTAGTTGCTAAAATACTTGCCTCTCATAAATCTTCAGTCAAGCAGCGTAATAGGCTTGTATTTTTATTACACAGATTTTTAAAAATAGGACTCCCTGTGGGAGAAAGGTAAATGAAGAATAGCTAATCAAGTCTTTAGCCATCATCTGTTGTTTTGTTGTTGAAGGTGTGCAGTTCACCTTCAGGGCAGCAAGGCATCGTGCATAAACCTAGTGACTTTTTATAGAAATTGATTTTGTTCTTGGGGCGCCTGGGTGGTCCAGTTGGTTAAGCTGCAGACTCTGGATTTCAGCTCAGGTCATGATCTCAAGGTCCTGGAATCGAGCCCCACACCAGGCTCCACACTCGGAGGGTTCTTTCTCCCCCTTCCCCTCTGCCCCTCTCCCTGCTTGGGCCCTCTCCTTCTGCCCCTCCCCCTGCCCGTACTCCTTCTCTAAAATAAACAAATAAATCTTTTTAAAAAAAGTTTAGAAATTGATTTTGTTCTCTACGATTCTGTCTCTTTTTCAGGGATAGCCCACCTCACGTTCCAGTGTATGAACTCTCAACAGATAAAGTCATAGATGTGATTGCTAATATGACAACCACCATCCGGACTGTCTTTCCAAATCTCCCGGTGTTCCCTGCACTGGGTAATCATGACTATTGGCCACAGGTAAATTTGATTTCAACTTCTGAAAGTGTTTTTTTTTTTTTTTAATATTTTATCAATTTATTTGAGAGAGAAAGTCAGAGATAGTGACAGAGATAGCAAGAGCAAGCACAAGCAGGGCGAAGTGGGAGAATCATGCTCCCAGCTGAGTGGGGATCCTGATGTTGGCTTCATCCCAGGAGACTGGCATCACAACCTAGGCTGAAAGCAGACACCCAACCCATTGAGCCACCCAGGTGCCCTCAACTTCCAAAAGTATTTAAAGGATTTTTCCCATCGGGAGTGTCAAAACTATAACAATAACTAGCTGGTGGTAGGGCATGGGATTGGGGCTCATGGTGGTAGAGTGTGCTCTTAATAACTATTGAAGAAGGTAAGAGAAGTGCTTTAGATACTTTAAAGTGATTCTTAATAATCCATAAACAGAGCTACATCCATAATGAGTTTTGGAAGCAAATTGCTTTAGCTTGATTTTTGTTTTCCTTCATATTCTTCTTCAATTTCTACTTTCTTTTAAATAATTTTGTTGTTCATTCACATTTCCATGATAAGGTTAGCAAGGAAGTTTAATATTAACAAATGTTTACATCTTGCAGAATTTCTATCATGCATGCAAAGTTCTCCACACTCTGATCTGTGCTAGATTATGATTAAAAACAAAAGCATAGGGGTGGTTGGGTGGCTCATTTGGTTAAGTGTCTGCCTTAGGCTCAGGTCATGATCCTGGAGTCCTGGGATTAAGCCCTTTGTCACGAACCCTGGTCAGCGGGAGTCTGCTTCTCCCTCTCCTCCCTACTCATGCTCTCTCTCCCTGTCTCTGTTTTTCTCAAATAGATAAGTAAAAAATCTTAAAAAAACAAACAAATATAGCAAACTATCATAAGTACCAAAGAGTTCCTGTTTAAGTCCAGTTTATCTAATTAAGATGTGATTCAAAACAGAGATTATGTTCAGAATATTTGCCTCCTGATAAGCCCATGTCTCAATCTATTAGAGTGGCTGTTTGCTAAGCAGCTTGTAGATAACAGTGAGGTGCTGGGCCTTGCCTACAGGTTCCTGTTAGAGCAGTGTAGAATCTTAGACTTACACAGATCCAAGAGATCTCAGAGATTATTTTATAGCTGAGTGCTTTGCAAACTGTGACCTATAGTCCAATCTGGGCCTGCCCTTGTTTTTGTTACTGAAATTTTATCATAACACAGCCATGGCTCTTCTTTCTGTATTTTTGTGGCTGATTTCTGATTTTGCACTAGAACAGCAGAGTAGAATTGTGGCTGCAAAGACTGTATGGCCCATAAGCTTAAAATATTTATTATTTGGCCTTTTGTAGGAAAAGTTTGCTGGCCCTTGGTCTAGATCAACTCTTCATTTTATAGATGAGAAAGACAGAGGCCCAGAAATGTCGTATTGCTTGTTCACATGCTCACAATCACTTGGTGGTAGAGCCCACATCCCGGATCCTTGGTGTTCAATTAGACTAACATCCTTTCATATATCCCTTGCTCTTGCCAGATTCACATGCTCAGTATTCCTGAACATGGCGTTTTTTCCCCTACCTCTCTTTGTCTAGATGTATCTTCTTGCTTAGAATATCTTTTCCATCTCATTTTAAAAGAATGCTTCATGAGGGGTTTGATAACCTAAGTGCAGTGATTTTGAAAAGTTGTACTCTAGGATGAGCTTAAGTTTCAAGCAACTTCTTGACACTGGCCTCCAGGTTTGAGATGAACAATACTTTAGTCTTTGTGAGTCATCCTTGTAAGCCAGTGGTCAACTTTGTTACTGCTGAGATGTTAGACCACACAGGGCAGAGGCTTGGGAATTTCCTAAAAGATTTATTTATTTTTTAAATTAGAGAGAGAGAGAGTGAGTGAGAGAGGGGAAGGATAGAGGGAGAGAGAGAATCTTGAAGCAGACTCCCCACTGAGCTCAGAGACCAATGTGGGGCTCAATCACAGGACCCTAAGACCATTATCTGAGCTGAAAACAAGAGTCAGCTATCTAACTGACTGAGCTACCCAGATGCCCCAAGCACCTTGTTTGCCCCAAGCACCTTGTTTTTTTTTTTTTTTTAAAGATTTTTATTTATTTATTTTGATAGACAGAGATCACAAGCAGGCAGGGAGGCAGGCAGACAGAGAAGGAGGGGAAGCAGGCTCTCTGCCAAGCAGAGAGCCCGATGCGGGGCTTGATTCCAGGACCCTGGGATCATGACCTGAGCTGAAGGCAGAGTCTTTAACCCACTGAACCACCCAGGCGCCCCAAGCACCTTGTTTTTATATGCTTTGGGTGACAGGCAGATTGGTGTAGTGGGGAACATGTGGGGGTTAGAGTTATATTCACTAGAATATAAAACCCTGTGGTGCTCCGCTCCTAATAGCTTGACCAACTTGGATAATTCACTTAATGTCCTTGACCTATAAGTCACTCATTTGTAAATAGGATCAAGAATACCTGCCCTGGAAAGGTTTTGTGAGAATTAGTGATATTACATGAAAAGTCCATAGTTTCCTACCTGGCACATACTAAGCCCTCAGTAAGTGGAGTGGTAGTTATTACAACAGTAAGCAGTGACATGGGATACATCTTTCCTAA
>RCUC01172437.1:0-13088 GCA_003697995.1 Taxidea taxus jeffersonii
GTTCGCTTTCAGGAGCTTTTTTTCCCTGAATGCTTTCCGTAGAGTTCGGGAGGATGGGAATGACAATGGCGGCCTCCCAATCTCCGGTTCAGAGGGGCCGAGAGCTAGGGGCCCCAGTCTTCAGTGCGCCTTCATAGAAAAGCGTTTAATCCCTCCGGTCTCCCCAGCCCACGTTTACACTGGACACCGCGCGCGCCCGCAGACCGCGCTCAGAGAAAATCGTGCCTAAGCAGTCCCGTCTCACTGGCTTCTGGGAGTGCTCCGAGCTCACCCAGCCTGTGACCAAGCGTCTCTGTCTCTGGCAGAGTCCCACCTGGAGTCTCCGGAGCCCGTAGATCCCTGAGCTCTCCCGGGTCGGAGTCTCCCCGGATCTTGTGGGGACGCCTCGCACAGAGCACCGGCCAGTGCCACAGAGCACCGGTCCGTGTCACAGACCACTAGGAAATCTCGGCTCTGTCTCCGCAGCCGACTTCCCCGCTCTAATACCTGTGAGCTCTGCGACACTCAGACACCCCTGATCCTTCTGTGACCCCGCGGGACCTGAGTCCACGTTGTCCCCGTGAGGTCTTCACCCCAGTTTAGCCTCTGGAGCGATGTCCCTCCGTGGAGCTGACTTTTAGAAGTGGAGATGCAACGGGGGTGGGAGTTAAGGTGGTAGGAAAAGTAAAAATGAAAGAAGATGGGATCGGGAGGGAGAAAAACCAAAAGAGACTCTTAATGTCATAAAACAAACTGAGGGGGGTGGGGGGAAGAGGGGTTGGGTGAGGGTGGTGGGGTTACATCATATGTTTAAATAAAGCTTAAATAAAGTAAAAAAAAAAAAAAAGTTCTGATTTTGTGCTCCGCCGCTTGCCGGGAGCCGGCCCCTCCCCCTGGGGTCTATCTTCCCGTCGCGTTGGATTCACTTCTCCGCTGGTCCTACCTTTCAGAAAGTGGTCGATTTTCTGTTTCTAGAATTGTTGTTTTTCTTCTCTTCGATCTCCTGTTGGATTTGTAGGTGTTCGGAATGGTTTGATAGGCTATCTAGCTGATCTCCTGCTGGCTGATGTCGTCTCAGCCTCCTACTTCTCCGCCATCTTGACTCCTCTCTCCTCAAAGGCATTTTTATGTTAAAGTAGACTTACAGGATCCTGCCTGTTGGGCTAAGATTGCCTTTTGCCCTTAGCAAAGTGTTGACCCTTGATTCTCTTATCCAGGTGTTTGGGTCCGTAGGGGAAGGGCACTGTAGCTGTTTCAAGGACTCGTCGAAGGGCTGTAAGTAGTAAAGAAATTTCATAATTATTTTTCTTCTGCCTTTGATTCCCACACAAATGCCAGAAAATAGTTCACAAAGGAGGGAAAACAAATGTTTGAGAAAATAATAAGAGAATGTGAATAAAATACATATTTTATTTTTTCCAGCTATTGAATTAGCCAAAATAAAGGTGTGGTGATTAAGAGCCTGGGTCTGAGGCTGACAGACCTGAGACAATTGTGGCTATGCCTCTGAGATTGCCAGCCCTGGGCCAGTCTCCATTTTCCTACAGCAAATTGAGAATAACAATAGCACCTACTTCCTATGGGGATTAATGATGATTTAAATGAGCTTAATGTGCTCAGCACAGTTCCTAGTATATGTTAAGAGTTTAATCTTAATAAGTTATTGTGTCTCTCACGCTGGTGGAAATGTACAGTCACACAGACATTTTAATAAGCAATTGGATGATGTATTGATGAAATATTAAGGAGTCCTTAACTTGCTTTAAATAGTTTTTAATAATAGAATAAAGTGGATCTAGCAATCTTAGTTTGGGAACCATGAAGAATTAAATGTTCCCTTGATGGTCCTTTTAGCAAAGACCATTCACTTCCAAGCTGTTTTGGTTCAGCACCTCACTTAGTGGATGCACACATACACACACACAGAGGTATGTACGTATGTATATATTTATACTGTAAGGGCCTATTTAGCCAAAATGGCTCCATTTCGGTTGAATAGCGATTTTGTTGTTTATGCAGTAAAACTTAAACGAACCCTGCTCCCCCTGCAGGGGACTTACTTAAAAACAAGTCCCGGACACCAGTCCCAAGTAACAAAGCCCAAATACAAGGGTGGGTCAGGCCAGGTGGAGGTATCCAATCAGTGGGGCGGGCATACTGTCTAGCTACTAAGGTGTGTGGACCCTGCCCTTTGGGCGCCAATTCTGACCAAAGTGATAGGCTAGTTCAAATGTCTACTATAGGGTAAATTGTAATTCAATTGGTCACTTACGTGTGACCTAGCCTGACGGTGCAGTTTTCTCTGTGTTATTGGCCACCTGTGCGTAGCCAGACCCAACCACATGGCCTTTGCCCTTAAAAGCCAGTAGGTAAGGCAGAGAGGGGTCGCCTCTCTTTGTAAGAGACGGCCCTGGCCGGTCAGTTTGATTCTCGATGCTTGGCGCGAAATAAAGCTTTGCTTGACCTTCGCTTTGTATCAGTCTCGCTCCTTTGATAACGGACCCAACAATACGTGCATGTAAATATGTAAATACTAAAAACAACAAAAATCTATAAAACTCATCAATGTTGTTTAAAGGATCATTTTATCATCATTGTGTAACAATTCTGTATCTTATTTTGACAATTTGAACATAAAATTCTCTCTATTGAAGTTAAGAATTTATTTCAGGCGTATTTTCCACAGGCATATTAAGTTTTAAAAAACGTTTTGGGAATGGCCGCACGTCTCTAAAATTCTTAGCAGTACAGTTTTAAGAAACCTAACCAACTTGCAAGTTTATGCTTGAATTAAATAAACTTATTTATTTGCAAAAGTACTGACATGTTTCACTACTCAACTGAATTATTTAACCACATTGCATATTTTTCATAAAAGAGACTTAAGAGATTCTTCTGTTTTAATATATTTACAATAAATCTGTAGATAAACTACTTAATCTCCAAGAAGTATGGCATTATTAAACATAGAACATGATTTTTTAGCTAAGAAAATACCTTTTCTATATGTTGAATTACACATAATAAAACAAACTACCATTGATAATAAATAAATGTATTTATATTATCTATAATAGCTATACACTTCATAGTATCTTACAGTTTTTAGGAATATATTCAGAATAGAAGATGTCCAGTAATTAAGACACACTAAGCTTAAGTCTGACCATAGTTTTTAGTATTTGATGAGAATGACTTCATATCTTTTAAAAGATGGCTATCATAATGCTCTTAAATGTAAAACCTTTTGTTTATGGTGGTTCTTAATTCCTTTACAGTAATGAAAAGATTTAAATCTTGATTTTCAATATATTGTCTCAGAACACTTTAATCAAAGTGATATGCTTTTCTATGGCTCTTTGATGATGAACTACTTCAACTTTACTGTTGGGATTACATGGTTTCTTTGTTTTTTTTTTTTTTTTTAAGATTTTATTTATTTATTTGACAGAGATCACAAGAAGGCAGAGAGAAAGAAGGAAACAGGCTCCCTGCTGAGCAGGGCTTGATGCAGGGCTTGATTCGGGGCTTGATGCAGGACCCTGGGATCATGACCTGAGTTGAAGGCAGAGGCCTTAACCCACTGAGCCACCCAGGCACCCCTAGGTTACATGGTTTCTTAGGCAACTTGATTACTGGGATTTTATTTTATTTTATTTTAAGATTTTTATTTTTATTTATTTATTTGACAGACAGAGATCACAAGTAGGCAGAGAGGCAGGCAGAGAGAGGAAAAGAAGCAGGTTTCCCGCTGAGCAGAGAGCCAGATGTGGGACTGGATCCCAGGACCCAGGCTCCCCGATTACTGGGATTTTAAAACTTAATGATTTGTTATTCTAAATTTGTTATTTCTAGTCAAATATGTTTTTTAGAAAGAGAGAAAAGGCTCTATTTTAATTCTATTTTACTATTTTCATATATGCGAATGCTCAGAGAAATGGGAAAATTAACATGGATTTTCCCAAGTATTCCACTTTCATTTTTCATAATGATGGTTAATTTCTCAATTTTTCTTACTATGATTTTTTAAAATCTCCATCTCTCAAAATAAAATAATTAAAATATTGCAACTTGTTCCACAGGTTCAGGATTTTCAGTTCTCTGGAAGACATGAACCAACAGGAGGGTGCAAATAGCAGAAATGTAGATAACTTACATGGAGACTTTCTTCCTCATGTCTCCAAACATCATTCACTCCTTGAATAGTTTCACTATCTTCAGACCTCTAAATATCTCTTATTTGAGGACAAGAAACCAATTCATCTTTGCTGCACAGATACTCAGTACTACTAAACTAGCTGGCAGAGGATCTTTAATATACACGTTTTATGATGAGGCGATTTGTATCCCTCGTATCACCGTTGAGTACAGACACACTCTCCCGTCTGCCTTCCTCCAGCCCCTGCTTGGCATGTCTACATTGTGTCTGTTAATCATCTTAACCAAGTTATTGTAGATTAACTTAAATTACTCATAGTGCTCTTTGACTGCAAGATGCAGACACTCAATCTGAATTTAAACAAAAAGAATCTATTGATTCATGTAACTAGAGTCCAGAGGTATGCCTCCTGAAAAAAGTCCAAGCCCTTCAATAATGCTGTTGTTCTCTGTCTATATTTCCTACCCTCTCTGTCTGGTGTATTAATGGTTGTGTTCAGGGGATCTAGCTGTGTCACTAGAGATCTGCCCCTCTCCCTTGCTGTTCTGCTTGTCTCTGTCTGGCTTGATTTTTCTAGGACTAAACGTGACTGACAAGAAAGCCACCAACAAGCCCAGACTCCTAACTCCCACCTTAAACATCCCATGGAAGACCCTGTTGTGCCCCAACAGTCCTAGGAAATAATTCCTGAAATATTTGGGTCAGTTTGACTGGAGATATGCTCCTGTACTGAACCTTTTAGCTCTTGAAGAAGAAGGTACTTGGATGGGCAATGACTGATATCTGTTCTCCCACTGTGGCAAGAAACAAAGAGGGTTAGCCCCATATGAACCCAGTGAAATTCAACAGAAGGAGAATTTGATACCTATACTTATTAAAGGAGTAAATCAACAAAGATGCTAACACCTTATTTCCCTGAGTTTTGAAAATATTTTGTGATACTGAACACATTTTTAAAGAACACATGCCCTTGATGGTAACAGTGAATGCTAAGTGATGATTCATATTGTCTCTATATGGGTGTATATGTGAACATTTCCATATTAGGGGAACGAAGTGCATGTCCGTTTTTAGGGTTCTGGTGCTCCTAAATGGAGTAGCATGATTTATAACCCCACATATCCTCTTTCATGATTAATACCATATAGGCCCCAGGGAACCACTTCTTTTTGTGCCTATAAGAAATTAAAGACTTGAAATGAAAGGCAACTATGCATAACTACTGTGAATGTTTGTGGTCTGTTTCTTTGCCTCTGTCAAAGACAAACAAGGCTTCAAGGGCAGGGTGGATTTGAGGGGAAAAAATATTTCGCTAAGATAAAAGTCAAATTGACTGGTCAAATTATTTCTTACAGGTAATAAGAATGCAGTAGATTCCTGCCTTACAAAATATCATTTCCCATAATCCCAGACATACTGTTTTTTGCTCCTTTTCATACTGCAATTTGTGGTTCCAGTTTTAACTATAAATTCTAACAGCATTCACAACAGTTGCATGTGGTGGAGAAACACTTGACAGCCTTGTGAAAACTTTGAAGGAAAATCTCATTCAAAATGGGGCTGGGAAGCTCTGGTTGGAGAGCCTTCACCCATGTACCATTGGTTGCAGTTCATTTTACCCAACGAGAAGACGCTTAGTTTACTACCCCAAGAGGAGGAAGGGAAATTTTGCTCTTTGCCCAGCAACAACCCAGCCAGTGAGAAACTGTCACATTCTAGCCAATAAGTTGCCACAACCTTGAGCACTGTTTCCTTCCAAACAGCCCCTCCTCACCTCCTTCTTTTCCTCTGTAAAAGAAACCTCCACTCCCTTGTTCTCTGAACTTGCTTATAGTTCACCATAGTTTCCATTTCTGGAATTCCAATTCTCCTGTTATCCCCAAATAAACTCATTTTGCTGGTAAAGTGGCTGGCTATTTTATTTTTAATGTTGTCAGTAGGATGTAATTTATATTATTTTTAGATATACATTGTGAGGCCAATTAAACTAGATGAAAATTGAATGCTAAGATTCTGAGAGGTTTACACTTTATTGACACATGTAACAAGATTTATGTGAATTTTAAAAATTAAAATGTTTAATACTTATTAATTTATATACATTTGATATTCATTAGCTTTTTGCATTGGCTTTATAATTTTAATAGATAATGTTGGAGACACATGAAAAAATGTCATCATCATTAGCAATCAGGGAGATCCAAATCAAAACCACACTGAGACACCACCTTACACCAGTTAGAATGGCCAAAATTAACAAGACAGTAAACAACATGTGTTGGAGAGGATGTGGAGAAAGGGGAACCCTCTTCCACTGTTGGTGGGAATGCAAGTTGGCACAGCCACTTGGGAAAACAGTGTGGAGAGTCCTCAAAAAATTAAAAATAGAGCTACCCTATGACCTGCAATTGCACTACTGGGTATTTACCCCAAAGATACAGAAGTAGTGAAAAGAAGGGCCATCTGTACCCCAATGTTCATAGCAGCAATGGCCACAGCTGCCAAACTGTGGAAAGAACCAAGATACCCTTCAACAGATGAATGGATAAAGAAGATATGGTCCATATATACAATGGAGAATTATGCCTCCATCAGAAAGGATGAATACCCAGCTTTTGTATCAACATGGATGGGACTGGAAGAGATTATGCTGAGCAAAATGAGTCAAGCAGAGAGAATCAATTATATGGTTTCACTTACTTGTGGAGCATAAGGAATAACACAGAGGACATTGGGAGATAGACCCATGAGAGACTGTGGCCTCTGAGAGAAAAACTGATGGTTTGGGAAGGGAGGGGAAATGAGGGGGGGAACCTGGTGGTGGGTATTATGGAGGGCACGTATTGCATGGAGCACTGGGTGTGGTGCATAAACAAGGAATTTTGGAACACTGAAAAGAAATAAAATAAAATAAAATGAAAAAAGTAGATAATATTGGACATCTCAGAAGAAAAATGCTTTGAAAACCAAAATAATTTTCATTTTTACATTTTTATGTTAATTTTAATCTACTTTTTAATGAAACTGTGCAAGCTTTGTACATATTGAATATAGTTACATATTTTATTTTAATCCTTTAGAATAATTGCTTTCAATAGAATACAAAATAGGGGGGAAATCTTGGTTATTACCACCTAATTATTTTGCTTAAGCGAAGGCAAGAAAATATATTTTATGGAATAATCGTATAATAATTCATAAATTATGCTTGCTGTTTTACCTATTCATATGTTGGTGTTCATTAACAGTGTGATCAGACATGGGCAATAATAACTGAATTCTTTTGTTTTTGATACTTTACCAATTGTCACCCTCATGAAATTGTAGAACATGTATTTAACAGTACGTGGGCCTCCACTTTTACTCTTACTCTGGGATCTACTGGTGTTAAAGGCAGAATGAACAGGGACAAGAAACTTGATCTAAACATGGCTGTTGTGAAAGAAATTTAAGCTGTTGATAAAAAAAGCATTGAAATTACTTACTGTAAGACAAGGTCCACAAGGAGAGAAAAATGAAGCTACGAGGAAGCTAGTAAATGAGAGAATGAGGAAACGCTGAAAGGCTAGGTTTATGTTTAAGAGGAAAGATTGTGGCATTTATCCTGTTCTTTCGGATTGTTTCAGTTACTCTGACTTTTTCTGATTTGGGGTTTTGTTTGTTTGTTTTGTGTGTGTGTGTGTGTGTGTGTGTGTGTTAACTATGCTGTTACTTGGATTTGCCATTATCTGTTATATATAATAAATATATATAAAATATATTTATTTATAAAAATAAGTTATTTTTAATTATTAATTAAAAATTCACTCTAATTTAATTAATAATTAAAAATAACTCATAATTAAAAATTCACACTAAGCATCTTTTCAGTAGGTTTAAATCTTTGTGTGAAAGTTCAATTGTGTCATACATTTATACATTCACATATATAATTTTTTGAGCAGTCTAGTTTAGAAGTTATCATAGAGGGGCACCTGGGTGGCTCAGTGGGTTAAGCCTCTGCCTTTGGTCCAGGTCATGATCTCAGGGTCCTGGGATCGAGCCCACATCGGGCTCTCTGCTCGGCAGGGAGCCTGCTTTCCAAACCCCTCTGCTCTCTCTCTGCCTGCCTCTCTGCCTACTTGTGATCTCTCTTTGTCAAGTAAATAAATAAAACCTTAAAAAAAAAAAGAAGTTATCATAGAACTGACATCAGTCAATTCTACTTAATCTAAATTAATTCAGGATTTTTATCCTTAACTTGTGTGTGCCTGCTTCTTCATCTGCAAAATGGGTCTCCTAACAGTACTTATATTTTAGGATTGTTGTGAGAATTAAATGGGTTCATACATATAAACTACATAAATAGTGGCTGGTCTATAGGAAGCCCTATATCTTGGCTGCTACTATTCTTACCCCCACCTTCATCCTTGCTATTAGGCATACATTCCAGGAGATGATGGTGGGTCCCCAGGGAGCAAAGTATGGTGGGAAACATCTTGTCCTCGATTTTCATCACTATGCATGCCCTCGCTGAGAAGTCCCATTCCTCCAAAGTTTCCCTCAGATAACTACCACATCCTGGTTATAGGACTTTCTGGTTTCATTTCATATTCAGCTATTTTCACACCTCTTTTCAGCACATTTAGCTCAGGAAAGTTCTGTGTCAGACATACCTACTTAGATAAGCAAATGGCCACCCTATTTTAACACTGCTCTGCTTCTAGGTCTGAAAGGAATTTAAATAAGCTTACTACCTCCTCTCTCTCCACCTGAGAATGGAGGTAAAAACTCTTGTTTCTCAGATCCTTCCAAACATATACAGAATTTCACTCTGTACTACACCTCAGAACTCAGCCTGGGGAAAGGTAGCTAGTGAAGTACCTGGGGCCCCAAGAGGGACTCACTAGCTCCCAAGCTCTCTGGCTTTTCTCTCTTCAGCAACCTTTGTTTTTTCTCATCCCTCTGCCTCTGCCCAGGTCATCTTTCCATCCTACTGATGTTACACATTCTGAGTTGGGGGTGCGGGGGCTGGCTCTTCTTAATGCCTGAGTCCCCAAACCCAAATACTTTGACTTCTATGACTGAAAAATCTACTGCCCACTCCAGGCTTTCTACCATACCCCCATTCCAGCCTTTGTCTGTGGCAAACTCTCTTCTGTTGGTGACTTAGCTGACTAGCTAGGTAATTTACTAATGTGATTGAGAAAAAGGCTAAGGAGCAAAAAAAAAAAAAAATCAGTGACTGACCTTTCACAACGCAGAGTACTAACCACTATACGATCACGGCCGTGACTGACTTTTCAAAATACTATTTTCTTCGAGTCACTCTTTGTGTTCTGAGAAAGAAAACTGACTTCTCATTTAGGTGCATCTGTCCCTGTCTGCAATCTCCAAAAAAACTGAGAGCTGGTTTTTCCATACAAAATCTATTTTATAAGAAGAGAAACTTTCTCATCTTGCAGTGTATCCCACGGTCCTCTGGTTGACATTTCTTCCCTGCCTCCATGGTTAAGCCCTTATGGCTTCCATATACAACCCCTTGAGTAGAATTGCCAGTCATTTTAAAGGGGATTTTTTTCCTTCTAGTGCTGGCCTAAGCCACTCCTGTCCCTCCTTGCCCTCCTCTGAGAACACTGAGCATCACGCAGGCTGAAACCATCCTTCATGAATGAGTTCTGATGAAAACTTCTACATGAGGGGTGAAGGGTTGGCTTTGCTTATAGCTAGGGTGCATTGTACACTTTGTCTAAGCTTCAGACACTTTTGAAAGTGAAAGGGGATGCCATTTCTAATTTTTCCAGGACAACAGGTATGAACTGGGATAGTCTCTCTCCCTTCCAGCATACCAAGCCTTATGACGCTCAACAATTACAAACAATGTAGCCAGTATCCCCACCAAAGCTCTAGCCATACCCACTCCCTCCACATGGTGATTGGCTAGTCTTTGCCACAATTGATCAGTTCAAGAAAATGTTGGTTGAGCTTAGGCTGCCTAGGCTCCGGGACCTCTCTCTGATCTGTTGAGTCTTCCCAAGTCTGCATGGTCTCTGTTGTTTTTAGCTATGGTTTCTTTTTAAGAGTGTAAGCTAAGAACAAAACGCTGTTTTCCTAAAGGCAAAGAAAAAGAAAAGTGCTTCCTCCAGACTAAATACTTAGCAGTTGTCTGATGGAGTTCTTTCTCTGGGACTAAGTGGTTCTCTCTGGTTTTACTGGGGAGCCCGAACTCCTCTCATACCCCGAGCCACTGCTTGATGGAAAATCTGCAAGGTACCTGAAACTCGGTGTCTTTCTGTGCTTCCGTAGAGTTTTTAAAGAAATTCAGGACCTAAGGAATGGGCTCTAATATAACTTTCACTCCTTCCTAGGTATTTTCCAGGGATTTGGAAGACTGAATTTTTGTAGCAATTCATAAAGCTCTGTTGATTCTTGTTTCTTTCCTTACATAGATTCCCATATACCTACCTAGAAAATTTAAAGGATTTTAGTAATTTGCTCACACCCAGAGGTTTATCTGAAATTAGTTTAACTTTGGAGTCGGCCTCATTCCCAACCACCAATTCTCTCCCATCTCTCACCTTAAGATGATTTGCTTCCACAGTGTGTCTCTCTGGTAGAGAGAAGCTCCTAGGTATGGAGGGTACCACTATGAGCCCACAAGACTCAGTTGTGTCAGAAATGTAACTTTATTTTTCTACATTCAAACTTAGTTTCAAACAGAAATTCCACAAAGCTGATTCCACCTCATCTCCACCACACCTAGATAATCTCAATTCACTTAAGGTTTATTTTTAGTTGATGAATGTATCCTTGTCGGCGGCAGAAAATCAGGCAAGTGTTTTCTCATTTTCTCCCCTCCAGTCCACCAGATTCCCTGCTTCTGCGCCCACATGCTGTGCCATGCCTTCTGTTTCGCTGAGAGAAATGCCTCCACTCCCAAGGCAACTCCTTCACTGCACTGAACTCAGAATTTCCACCCTTTCAAGAACTTTCAAGAACTTCTCTCCACAAACTATCCCTTTTTCTTAATTGTCCCTGAGACCTTTAAATAATTCAAAAGTTCAGCCCTTTTCAACTCAAAAGTGTTAGCTTTTACAACTTCTTATTGCTTGTTTTTTGTTTTGTTTTGGCTTTCCCCTTCCCAGTTCATCAGTGGTGACAATAGGTGCCTCGAAGTCTAGCTTCGAGCAGTGGCTCCAGCCAAAAGTCTTGTAATGTTTCTCGACATTGCCCTTTCCTTCATGTGGGTCAGGGACCACCGGCATCAGAGGCACTGGGGGTGAGTGCCAATGTCCAAAGGCAACTGAGAACTAGATACTGAGATACTACCCTAACGCAACTTACTTCCTGGCCCCTGTTCTCTGGCCCTTCCATTTCATTCCCTGTCTTCAGGTCTTGGATGAAACCTCGTAGAGAAGGAAGAAGAGGCACTCTTTGAATTGACTTAGTATAAACCTAAAATGCCTCAATAATAACAAATTTTACTGAATTTGCAGAAAAGTGGCCATATGAAGTCTTCTGCCCTTAGATAAAAATGGGAGTTGAGTTAGTAATCAAGTTCAGTTATAGGAAAGGAAAGATAATATATTATATATATAATATGTAGGTCTTGACTACAAATTCTAAACCCATGCCATCCTTGAGGGTTCTCTCCTGTTTAGGTGGCTTGTGGACTTTCTTTCCCGATTGGACTCTCAAGGAGGGTACTTGAATCCCAGTGAGTCTGCAAGACGATCTATTAAGATTCCAGAAGAAGTTATTAGTCCTTCTATTTATATTTAATTTTACATAAAAAGAGATTTACATTAATCTTTACTATCTTTATGTGTGGATTGATACTGGCCCTTCACACAGGCATAATGTCAGTCACTTGTCATGACATGTCCTGATGAAAGAGTGATGTGGTAGTCTAGTTGTTGTCCCATTTTTTTACCCCATTTCATCTTACTGTGAAAAAGGTTGTATATAGACCCACTGAAGTGAATTCTCAAATAATGTTTTCTAGTTTTATTTAAGCATTATAAAAAATGAGATAAAAAGATTAGAAAAATGTCTACCAAAATGCTGAAAATTTAAGACAATGTTAATAATGTATAACATTATGGGGCACCTGGGTGGTTCAGTGGGTTAAGCCTCTGCCTTCGGCTCAGGTCATGATCCTAGGGTCCTGGGATCGAGCCCCACATCGGGCTCTCTGCTCAGCGGGGAGCCTGCTTCCTCCTCTCTCTCTGCCTGCCTCTCTGCCTACTTGTGATCTCTGTCTGTCAACTAAATAAAAATTAAAAAAAAAGATTTTAATAATGTATAACATTATAACAAAAAATGAGCGCTGATAATTATTCCTAGTGTGAATTTTTCTAAGCCACATTCTCAGATATAAATTGGGAGCATATAAATCATTTTAGCAAAAAATGTTGGCTTGGAAAATTCACAATTACAAGAAGACCAGTTGAAATGTGAATTTATGCTCATTATTACTGAAGATAACCCTTATTCTTAAGCGTATATTTGGCCTCAAAATAGCTGACAGTAATAGGAAGCTATCTGGAATTAGCAAGACAGCATACAAAAATATTGTTTATTTCATCTTCATCTCCTTCTGTTCATATTTTTATGTAATGTTCATACTATATTAACATAGTAATATATACATTAAAATTATTAATAAAAAATAAATAATATACATGAAAGACAAACATTTTTTATTGATGGGGTACAAAATAAAAAATATTTAGAGACCATTGCTCAATAGGACAGCAAGGAGCGGGGCTGCTTCTAAATCTTATAAAATGGTAGAGCTGCATGGTGCTTTGAGAAGTTTGTGAGACTCCCTTGGGCCAACATCATATTTTGTTTTCTTCTTGGGTTTTTCCTATATAAAGTTATGAAGCTGGGCCACTAGCATCACATACTCAGAATGAGTCTTACACCTTCTCATTCATTCATTTATTCGAACATATTAATTAACACA
>RCUC01172438.1:0-12510 GCA_003697995.1 Taxidea taxus jeffersonii
TTCAACCAGCCAGCTGATTTCAGTAAATTTCTATAAATTAATTCAGAATCCAATTAACTTACAGATATAAGCATGAGGAAACTTAATTTAACTTACAAAATTCACTATAATACTATTATCTGACTATTAGATTACTTTAATTACTATAATGAAGAGTAGAAAAAGACTAAAATGCTACTATAGGATTTAACATTTGAATACAATTACTACCAAATGCCAAGATAACGATTGTCTGGCGAAGATGACCATTCCTAAAACTATAGAGTCTACCCACACCCCCTTTTTTTCAATAGGATCCAAACCCAGAGTGGAACCCAATGCAGGGTTTGAACCCACAACCCTGAGATGAAGGGCCAGATGCTAAACCAACTGATCTACCCAGCACCCCATACCTTTGTCTTTAGAAGCATGAAACAGAACACTGAGAAATTGTTTGCTTGGAATTGTTTGGACAACCTTCATGTTTGCCTCTGTTGAAGGACTGGTTTCACTTGGTGATTACAGCCTAAGCTCCACTAGAAGCAGGGATTCTGGCCTCTCTATCCTTAAAGATACGAGGCCTGGGATGGGGATTGGCCACTTTAGCTTATTATAATTAGACCAAATAACATCCTGCTGGTGTTTATTTCCACAACAACGGGTTTCACAGAGTGAAGAATGGGAAGGGTTTTGGGTGACCTAAATGAAAACGAAATTACAATTACAATGACAAAAATCAAGGGTGACAGTTGTGGACCAAATGTATTTTTCTGGGAAGGTAATTAACAAGTGTTTTTGCATCCTAAATGTTTACAGGGTGGTTGCAAATCATACTTCTTCAAGCAGTATTCTAGCTCATACAGTAATCTGCCAGGGTACTAACTTTTCTGGTTTGTCCTTTTTGTTTTTGTTTTTAACATAGTTAGTAGAAAAGGGAAAATTACCAAGCCCACAGGCAATTTGACCAACAGGCCCTGGAAAAACGTTTGTGAAATCCCAAGGTCTGCAAACTTGAGTAAAGGCTGTCTTGTGAAATCCACACTTGGACCACTGATGATGAGTAAGCAACAGCTTCCACTCTGTCATATGTGTTCTCTCTCACCAAATGTACACCCTCACAACGAACGATTCTTCCATCTGGAACATGAGGACTTATCAAAACATGTCCAAAGTTAAGGTGAAAACCCAGAGATGCTGAGGCACTGGTGCTTTGCTCTTCTTAGAGAGTAGGTATAAAGGAAAACAAAAGAAAGCAGTAGGAGTAGGAGGAATGATGTTTCTACCCATTGTCTTTTTAGGATTTCAAGCATTTCTGAGGTTTCAAAATGTGCAGGTGGTATTTTATGCTTACTTACTGAAGAAGTGTTTCACAATCAATTCACTTCCACTAAAGCTTATTGGAAACTGGGGAGAAGAGGGGTGGAGAAGACTGACAATTGCTACTTTTTCACTTTAAAAAAATCCTTTTCGTATCTTTGAAAATGTTTTGGATAGAAACACACAAGTTATTTTACTGTCCTTCAAGATATTCTCTCTCATCTGTTCACCATTTTCCTCCCTACTTTGAGGTTGTGGACTGAGAAATTCCAAAGACAATTCTCTCCACCACTGGAAAGCATTTTGTTTCTAGAAAGGCTTTTGAATTATCCTAAAACTGAGGCAGGATTTAAGCACTCTGGCAATACATGAAAAAAAATGGAGGCACCTTTATTCCCATTTCAAAACCCTTTTGATGTGGCACTTTCCCAGTAAATTACACAGGACACCATATATGGTTTCCTCTGATGAGAAACAAACACACGTAACAACCTTTTTTATGAGGTTAGTCATTCTGCAGGATATTTTTCCCCCCAAGGAATTCCATGCCCTACAAATTTAAGCTATATGCTTTTTATCTTAAAGAGGACAGCATCCTCATATCATAACTGGTAAAAGAAGGAACACAGAACCCAAAGTAGTTTGGGGATCTTGGCTGCATTGTCAGACTAAGTATTTTTAAAAATTTCTTGGAAGAGTAAAATCAACTGGCTCTAGTTATGCTTTTCTGTATCTCTGGACCGCATAAAGCACAGTTCTGAGATATTGTTCTAACTCAGTTGTAAATGAGCAAACAAAACTCCCCAAACAACCAAAAAACGAAAACCTAGTGTCTTTGGGCAGTGTTCTCAAACACCACCATCACTTTAGCATCACCTGGAGGGCTATTAAAAACACAAATTACTGGACAATTCGTACCCTCCCTCCTGAGTTTCCGATGTCATTGATCTGGAATGGGACCTGGGAATTTTCATTTCCAAAGAAAATTCCCAGGTTGTGCTGATGCTGCTAGTCTAGGGACCGCCCTTCGAAGTCCACTGTGCTGTCCAAAATTTCTGATGACCTACTCCAAATTATGATACTTAGAGTTTCTCTACATGTGCTCCGGAAGGGAGCCCCATCCGTTTGGTGCCAGTGCTATTTAGGAAAGATGATCTGTCTGGGGTTTACCCAAGCACATTCCTTCCTAGGCCAGTCACTTGACGCGAAGACATAAGAGGGCAGATAATCGCTGGACAGTTGCAGAAGGTCAAACGACCCACTCGTTGCGGAATCTACCCTCGCACGTGACCGCTGGACGTCTACACCCTCATCCTCCTGCCTTCTCTCCACCCCCGGGCCAGACAGCCCCAGGCTCCCCGGCTCGTGGCCTTGACCCTCGATGGCGTTGCGGGGCGCGCTTGTCTGCTGCCTGCTGGTCGTCTGGCATTGCAGTCCCGGGCTCGGACTGCCCCTGGCGCCCGGTGGCAGCCCGAGTCCCGCTCCGGCAGTGGGTGAGTCCGCGACCCCTTCCCTGCCGGGAGTTGCGGGAGAGCGCAGAGTTAAAGCGCCCGCACAATTCGTGAAAAGTGCTTGGGAGTAATACTGCGCCCCGGCCGGGGCTGGTGGGGAGTGGAGCCCCAGACGCGCCGGACGCTGGGAGGGGGACGAGAACGCCTAGCGACCGGCGGCAGGTCGGGCTGGGTACGCACCTTGCCACCTTGCCAGTGGGGGCGCTGCAGGGGCCGCGGAGACCAGACTCCCGGCGTCCCCGGAGGAAGGAGATCTCTGCGTGTCTCAAGGAAAACCGAAGCTAGAAGCTGCGTGTCCCGCGTTCCCAGAGGGCCCGAATCTGCCCAGAATATAGGGGAGCTGCGGAGTTTGCTCTTCCCCTCAGGGATGCACATTTCAGTGGGACTCATGTTGTCTTCTGTCCTGCTCCCCGGGTTTGGTGGCCTTTTCTTCCCACTCCAACAGCGGAGGACCATCACAGTCTCGATGCTGCCCACCTCTTAGTCTATGTTAGAACTCCTGGGACCTTCATTTCACTTTACCTGAATGCCCCTGGGTTCTCTGTGGGTGGGACCAATTGTATTCATTCTTAACACTTTAAAGCAGTAGCTGTTGCCGTAGTGGTTCTCAAAGTGTGGTGCGGGACCAGCAGCATCAGCATCACTTAAATTTGCCGGAAAGGCAGGTTTCTAGCCCACCCCAGACCTGTGGAATAGGAAACTCTGAGAATTGGGGCTCAACAACCTGTTTAAGGATTTTAGATTTTAGGATACCTTTTGAGCTTTCAGTTTCAAAGATCAAGGACCCCCCCCCCCCCCCCCCGCCTCCCTGACTCTCTTTGAAAAGAATGGCTTTGTTAGTTAGAGGAGGAAATTTTGGTAGGTGGAGTTCTGTTCGGTGTTTTGGGCATAGCTGTCTCTGAAACTCTGCACAGCGTTTGGGGCCGAAACCTCTCTTCTCTGAGGCTCTTGCTGTCTCACACAACTTTGGAAATGCTCTGAAAATACACCTCCTCTTTGTCCGAGAGCCAAGTTCTCATGACTCAGCTGTCAGTCAGTTGAGAGCAGGAACTGTGAATCTGGTTTCCCAGTTGTCAGTCATAACAAGAAATTGTCCCGGGGCGCCTGGGTGGCTCAGTGGGTTCAAGCCTCTGCCTTCGGCTCAGGTCGTGATCCCAGGGTCCTGGGATGGAGCCTCACATCCAGCTCTCCGCTCAGCAGGGAGCCTGCTTCCTCCTCTCTCTCTGCCTGCTTCTCTGCCTGCTTGTGATCTCTGTCTGTCAAATGAATAAATAAAACCTTAAAAAAAAAGAAATTATCCCAAAATACTTATGCACACTAGTTGCTGTTTTTTTTATTATTATTAAAGCTAGTGTTGTTTTTCTTTAATTATGGAACTGTTTAGGATTTTGAGATAAAGTGTCCCAGGTTGCATGGGACCACCCAATGGCAAATTTACTGTTTAGCTTTAGCGATCTGATTGCAGAGGTCCTCAATGACAGCTTTCTGATGTGTCGGGAATCTTCGCTTACACTTCCCTGTTTTGTTTTGTTTTTTAAAGATTTTTTTTAAAGATTTTATTTATTTATTTGACAGACAGAGATCACAAGTAGTCAGAGAGGCAGGCAGAGAGAGAGGAGGAAATAGGACCCATGCAGAGCAAAGAGCCCCATGCGGGGTTCGATTCCAGAACCCTGGGATCATGACCTGAGCCGAAGGCAGAGGCTTTCACTCACTGAGCCACCCAGGTACCCCTACACTTCCCTGTTTTGATAGGGAAGCTTAAGAGGCTGAGTCACTTAGGGTGGGGGTAGAGATGGAGTAAGGGGTTTAAAAAAGACCCGCTGAAGTGTTGACTCAGCAGTTTCACAGGTTATATTATTTTACGTGTTTTCCATTTGATGTGACCTCTCTCCTCCTGACCACATCCCAAATTGCTTCCTTTACAACACACACCACGACAGGCCTCTGCTTCTTTGATGTGTGTTGTGTGTAAATTCCCGGTCCTGTCAAGCCCCAGGGGTCAGAGGACACCAGGGAGATCTTACCTGAGTGTGTTTATCTACAACTCTTTAGAATTAGGAGCGCCAGGGTGGCTCAGTCAATTAAATGTCTGCCTTTGGTTCAGGTAATGATTCCAGAGTCCTGGGATCAAGTCCTGCATCAGGCTCCCTGCTCCATGGGGAGCTTGTTTCTCCCTCTCCCTCTGCCTGCTGCTCTCACTGCTCGTGTTCTCTCTTTCATTCTCTCTCTCTGTGTCAAATAAATACATAAAATCTTAAAAAAAAAAAAAAAGGAATTAGTAGTTCAGAACCTGCAGGAATATTTAGTAGGAACTGACATTATAAACAAACAAACAAAAATACCTATTTGAAACAATAACCATATGTCCAAATATCTGAATTATGGTTTACTAGTTTCTTTAGGATAAATTAGAATGTTTTTAGATAAATTATAAGGGTTTTTTTTGGCATAGTGTTGGGCATTTATCTATATATATATTGAGAACACACACATGCATATACACATACATTTGTGGAAATCTTGTTAAAGATTATCTGCAGAAGAAGAGAGACATCATCGTGGAGTGAAAAGAACTTGGGACTGCAAACCAGAGAATCTGTAGCGGAGTGTGGGCTCTGCCACAGGCCAGGTTTGTGGCCTTAGAACACACATACACATACACACACACACAGAGCACTTTATCTCTAATTTCACTAGAGGTGGGAGGTGAGGCCTCCAGAGGTTCATTATTCATAAATCCCAGGTTAAGAACCTGGCAGAGTTCTCCTGGCTTCTATTGAAAGACTTTCTTCAGGGCATCTAAATAATTACCCCCTCACTTATCTGGATCTGGCAATGCAAAGTAGTGGAAAGAGCACAGACTGGAAGTCTGGAGAGACTTGTTCTGGTTCAGCTTTCATTACTGAGTCACCATGTGAGCTTAAGGAAATCCTGAAACCTGCCTATGCCTAATTAAAGAATGTTTGTTGAGGGCCCACTATAGGTTAGACATCTGCTACTTGTGAAGGATACATGAATCTAGGTACTAGAGATGTGTTCTTAACATGGTTCCAGTTTGGGTTTATAAAATTTTAATATATTTATTATCTCACGTATCTTAATCATCACATTATCTCATGTAGGTGTTGTCATGTACTTTACATGAAGCAGATGGGATGGAAGGACATTTGAAGGTGAGCACACACAAAGAGACAAAAGTAGTGCAGTGGTTAAGAGCAGCATGGAAACTGCAGTTAGATTTCCTGAATCTCTATCTTGACTCTGTTGTATCTGACACACATGACTTGAATTAATCTTTGTGTGCTGCGATTCCTTACCTGTAAATTGGAAATAATGATGAGTTAATGCATGTAAAGCATTAAAAAAACAAACAAACAAACCAGTACGAAACTTATAGTAAGTACTTGATAAATTCTAACTCTTACTTGGAAATGAGGAGGTTCAATCTCAAATTCAAGCTCGGGGTCAAATAATAACAGTATAACTAACATCAAGTTTAGTTACCTACATGCCAGGTATCTTCAAAGAGCTTTACTTCTATTAAATCACTTAACTCTCATACAGGAGGCAGTGATATTCTTTCCATTCTGCAGAGAAAACAAGCCAAGATTACACTGTTAGATTAGTAAATGGAGCTTGGATTGATTGATTGGTTTTTAAAGTTTATTCGATAGAAAGACAAAGAGCAGGGTGCGGAGGGGCAGAGGGAGAGGGAAAGAGAGACTTAAGTAGACTTTGTGCTGAGCATGGAGCTCCACCTGGGGCTCAATCTCATGACTCTGAGATCAGGACCTGAGCCGAAACCAAGAGGTGGGAGCTCACCCAACTGGGCTACTCAGGTGCCCCTGGAGCGTGGATTGAAAGTCATGGTAGTCTCACTTTGGAGTCCCCACTCTTAACACTCTACTGTTCTGTGTGCAGTTTATTGTACCTTAACGTTCTATATTCCACAAGCAATTAAAAAATGTTTGCATAAAAATAAGATGTACTATATATTTATACGCCAAGAAGGACAGACTCCAGGATGACTCTGAGCTGCTTGCCAACCCTGCTTTGTGTGCTGGCTAAAGTATGTCTAAGCTAAAAATAAAAGTTGGAGTATTTTTCTGCACTAAAGAATAAAATAAATCACTCTTGGCAAATATTTTCAAATGGGGACAGAATACAAAGTAACTGATCATAAAGACTGCTTCATGTCTACTTTCTTCTGGATCTTTTGTCTACCATTTCTTAGCTGCCAACTTAAATATGTTATAAAATTGTAACAATGTTGTGGAGAAAAAAACAACCCAAATATAACTTACCTTTTCCACCTTAACAAGTTAACCATTTTCAGTTTTTTGCTCTATTATCCTAGCTTTGGGTTCTTTTCAGGTGTTTTGTTCACATCCATACTCAGCCCTTGTCATCTTCGTCCAGACAGATGAAAGTTTGCCTTCTACTTCTTTGCTCCACGTTTCTGCTGTAGGACCTGCTGCTATGTTACATCCGACGTCTTTCTGATACAACTTAGTCATCATCAGAGTGAACTCAAAATTCAAAGTGTGAAAAAGCCTCAATATTAAAATAATTTATTGATTACACATGAGAAGGTAGCAAAATCACAGACTATATATGTAAATGAGGTATAAGCAAACTGGAGGGCCTTTCAAAATGGGGTTCAGATTTCGACTCTGCCATTTATTAACTGCGTACCTGAACAAATTTCCTAATTGACCCAGCATTGATCCTTTCTCAACTCTAAAATGAGAACAGTGATTCCTGCTTCAAGTTTTGAGAATGAAATAACATAGTGTATTTAGTTTCCTTATTATAATGCCCGGCACAAATGCTTAATAAAGAGTGGTACTACTATGATTATTTGTACTACTATTTCCTTTAATTAAAGAATCTTTCCCCTGCTCTTAGATGGGTTCTTGGTTTCTCCCTGAGGTTTCATCCTCTTTAACAAATGCTTTCCTTAATATTACTAACATTTGATACAAGTGTACATCAAGAGGTGTTCCTGTATTTAGTAGCCTTTCAGGGCTTCTGGCAATCCCTACTTATGGCTTAAGGCTAGTATTAAAATTTTATATTCTTTTTCCACTAATGTTGAGAGGCAAGGATTTTCAAGAAAGTAGGAGTGAGATTTAGTACTTCATTCTGCAATCTCTTCACTGTGGAACCCTAACAGGCCACATCATGTTCCTATGTCAATTTTTCCACAAGAAGAACATAAATAATTTCTAAAACCTTAAATTCAAGGAAGGAAACATACTATTAAGACAGGATATATATTATTAGTGACCTCCCGGAAGGATATCTCCCTATATTTTATTATGCAACTTATGTTTGTTATGTGGTCTTTGTTAGGTAGTCACGGTGTCCCTGAGCTCTTGAGTTCTGACTTGTGAAGTAGTAAATGTTGGTAAATTCTTCCTACCGTCTTTGGAATCCTTATCTTCTGACAGGGAAGTATTGTGTTTACCTTCAGGGCAAATGAATACTTCAATCAATAAGGCTTTCCTCCATCCCAGGGAGTCCTGTCCCTAGTTTGACCGTAAATATTTTGACAGGAATTCCTAAACAGATGTAGACTTAACACCATTTCTTTTCCAATCCACAGGACAGTTCTGGCATATGACTGACTTGCACTTAGACCCTACTTACCACCTCACAGATGACCACACAAAAGTGTGTGCTTCATCTAAAGGCGCCAATGCCTCCAATCCTGGCCCTTTTGGAGACGTTCTGTGTGATTCTCCATATCACCTTATTTTGTCAGCATTTGATTTTATTAAAAATTCAGGACAAGAAGCATCTTTCATGATATGGACAGGGTAAGTGATTATATAAACACCGTTAGTTATTCAATATTTACCTACAGTGTCCTCAGCTTCATTAGAATGCTGAATGCCTATAAAGATTAATTGGGTTTTAAGTTAAGAATTATTTGGGTTTTAAAAATACCACGTCAGATTAATCATTAGATGATTAGACATAAGGAAGATTTTAGAAGTCTCAGAACTTTTATTTTTTTTTAGAATAGAGGCTCTAGAAATATGTCGGTGTTAGCTAAGAGATGACTCCACAAACAGAACACTTACATATCAGTGTTTTGAGGTGCTTTTTAATGTGATAATAGGTCTTGATTAAATAATCAAAAACAAAAAGCTACAATGGGAGTTAACCTGTGATAGAAATTTTGTAAATATCATCTTCTGGTAGTATAATTAATTAATTCTACCTGTCATGACAGAGTGATGAGATCTGTGTTTCCTGTGCCAGCAGTAGTGACCATGGTGTTATTTAGCTAATTTATACATTATAATTCACTTAATCTTTACAATTTGTATTAGTATTATTCCCATTTTATAGATGAAGAAATGTAGGCTGAGCTTCTAAGTAACTTGTTCAAATGCACATATCTAGTAAGTGGCAAACCGGGGCATTTTAGCTCTGGAATCTGTGCTTTTAGTTGCTAAAATACTTGCCTCTCATAAATCTTCAGTCAAGCAGCGTAATAGGCTTGTATTTTTATTACACAGATTTTTAAAAATAGGACTCCCTGTGGGAGAAAGGTAAATGAAGAATAGCTAATCAAGTCTTTAGCCATCATCTGTTGTTTTGTTGTTGAAGGTGTGCAGTTCACCTTCAGGGCAACAAGGCATCGTGCATAAACCTAGTGACTTTTTATAGAAATTGATTTTGTTCTTGGGGCGCCTGGGTGGTCCAGTTGGTTAAGCTGCAGACTCTGGATTTCAGCTCAGGTCATGATCTCAAGGTCCTGGAATCGAGCCCCACACCAGGCTCCACACTCGGAGGGTTCTTTCTCCCCCTTCCCCTCTGCCCCTCTCCCTGCTTGGGCCCTCTCCTTCTGCCCCTCCCCCTGCCCGTACTCCTTCTCTAAAATAAACAAATAAATCTTTTTAAAAAAAGTTTAGAAATTGATTTTGTTCTCTACGATTCTGTCTCTTTTTCAGGGATAGCCCACCTCATGTTCCAGTGTATGAACTCTCAACAGATAAAGTCATAGATGTGATTGCTAATATGACAACCACCATCCGGACTGTCTTTCCAAATCTCCCGGTGTTCCCTGCACTGGGTAATCATGACTATTGGCCACAGGTAAATTTGATTTCAACTTCTGAAAGTGTTTTTTTTTTTTTTTAATATTTTATCAATTTATTTGAGAGAGAAAGTCAGAGATAGTGACAGAGATAGCAAGAGCAAGCACAAGCAGGGCGAAGTGGGAGAATCATGCTCCCAGCTTAGTGGGGATCCTGATGTTGGCTTCATCCCAGGAGACTGGCATCACAACCTAGGCTGAAAGCAGACACCCAACCCATTGAGCCACCCAGGTGCCCTCAACTTCCAAAAGTATTTAAAGGATTTTTCCCATCGGGAGTGTCAAAACTATAACAATAACTAGCTGGTGGTAGGGCATGGGATTGGGGCTCATGGTGGTAGAGTGTGCTCTTAATAACTATTGAAGAAGGTAAGAGAAGTGCTTTAGATACTTTAAAGTGATTCTTAATAATCCATAAACAGAGCTACATCCATAATGAGTTTTGGAAGCAAATTGCTTTAGCTTGATTTTTGTTTTCCTTCATATTCTTCTTCAATTTCTACTTTCTTTTAAATAATTTTGTTGTTCATTCACATTTCCATGATAAGGTTAGCAAGGAAGTTTAATATTAACAAATGTTTACATCTTGCAGAATTTCTATCATGCATGCAAAGTTCTCCACACTCTGATCTGTGCTAGATTATGATTAAAAACAAAAGCATAGGGGTGGTTGGGTGGCTCATTTGGTTAAGTGTCTGCCTTAGGCTCAGGTCATGATCCTGGAGTCCTGGGATTAAGCCCTTTGTCACGAACCCTGGTCAGCGGGAGTCTGCTTCTCCCTCTCCTCCCTACTCATGCTCTCTCTCCCTGTCTCTGTTTTTCTCAAATAGATAAGTAAAAAATCTTAAAAAAACAAACAAATATAGCAAACTATCATAAGTACCAAAGAGTTCCTGTTTAAGTCCAGTTTATCTAATTAAGATGTGATTCAAAACAGAGATTATGTTCAGAATATTTGCCTCCTGATAAGCCCATGTCTCAATCTATTAGAGTGGCTGTTTGCTAAGCAGCTTGTAGATAACAGTGAGGTGCTGGGCCTTGCCTACAGGTTCCTGTTAGAGCAGTGTAGAATCTTAGACTTACACAGATCCAAGAGATCTCAGAGATTATTTTATAGCTGAGTGCTTTGCAAACTGTGACCTATAGTCCAATCTGGGCCTGCCCTTGTTTTTGTTACTGAAATTTTATCATAACACAGCCATGGCTCTTCTTTCTGTATTTTTGTGGCTGATTTCTGATTTTGCACTAGAACAGCAGAGTAGAATTGTGGCTGCAAAGACTGTATGGCCCATAAGCTTAAAATATTTATTATTTGGCCTTTTGTAGGAAAAGTTTGCTGGCCCTTGGTCTAGATCAACTCTTCATTTTATAGATGAGAAAGACAGAGGCCCAGAAATGTCGTATTGCTTGTTCACATGCTCACAATCACTTGGTGGTAGAGCCCACATCCCGGATCCTTGGTGTTCAATTAGACTAACATCCTTTCATATATCCCTTGCTCTTGCCAGATTCACATGCTCAGTATTCCTGAACATGGCGTTTTTTCCCCTACCTCTCTTTGTCTAGATGTATCTTCTTGCTTAGAATATCTTTTCCATCTCATTTTAAAAGAATGCTTCATGAGGGGTTTGATAACCTAAGTGCAGTGATTTTGAAAAGTTGTACTCTAGGATGAGCTTAAGTTTCAAGCAACTTCTTGACACTGGCCTCCAGGTTTGAGATGAACAATACTTTAGTCTTTGTGAGTCATCCTTGTAAGCCAGTGGTCAACTTTGTTACTGCTGAGATGTTAGACCACACAGGGCAGAGGCTTGGGAATTTCCTAAAAGATTTATTTATTTTTTAAATTAGAGAGAGAGAGAGTGAGTGAGAGAGGGGAAGGATAGAGGGAGAGAGAGAATCTTGAAGCAGACTCCCCACTGAGCTCAGAGACCAATGTGGGGCTCAATCACAGGACCCTAAGACCATTATCTGAGCTGAAAACAAGAGTCAGCTATCTAACTGACTGAGCTACCCAGATGCCCCAAGCACCTTGTTTGCCCCAAGCACCTTGTTTTTTTTTTTTTTTAAAGATTTTTATTTATTTATTTTGATAGACAGAGATCACAAGCAGGCAGGGAGGCAGGCAGACAGAGAAGGAGGGGAAGCAGGCTCTCTGCCAAGCAGAGAGCCCGATGCGGGGCTTGATTCCAGGACCCTGGGATCATGACCTGAGCTGAAGGCAGAGTCTTTAACCCACTGAACCACCCAGGCGCCCCAAGCACCTTGTTTTTATATGCTTTGGGTGACAGGCAGATTGGTGTAGTGGGGAACATGTGGGGGTTAGAGTTATATTCACTAGAATATAAAACCCTGTGGTGCTCCGCTCCTAATAGCTTGACCAACTTGGATAATTCACTTAATGTCCTTGACCTATAAGTCACTCATTTGTAAATAGGATCAAGAATACCTGCCCTGGAAAGGTTTTGTGAGAATTAGTGATATTACATGAAAAGTCCATAGTTTCCTACCTGGCACATACTAAGCCCTCAGTAAGTGGAGTGTAGTTATTACAACAGTAAGCAGTGACATGGGATACATCTTTCCTAA
>RCUC01172439.1:0-13077 GCA_003697995.1 Taxidea taxus jeffersonii
GTTCGCTTTCAGGAGCTTTTTTTCCCTGAATGCTTTCCGTAGAGTTCAGGAGGACGGGAATGACAATGGCGGCCTCCCAATCTCCGGTTCAGAGGGGCCGAGAGCTAGGGGCCCCAGTCTTCAGTGCGCCTTCATAGAAAAGCGTTTAATCCCTCCGGTCTCCCCAGCCCACGTTTACACTGGACACCGTGCGCGCCCGCAGACCGCGCTCAGAGAAAATCGTGCCTAAGCAGTCCCGTCTCACTGGCTTCTGGGAGTGCTCCGAGCTCACCCAGCCTGTGACCAAGCGTCTCTGTCTCTGGCAGAGTCCCACCTGGAGTCTCCGGAGCCCGTAGATCCCTGAGCTCTCCCGGGTCGGAGTCTCCCCGGATCTTGTGGGGACGCCTCGCACAGAGCACCGGCCAGTGCCACAGAGCACCGGTCCGTGTCACAGACCACTAGGAAATCTCGGCTCTGTCTCCGCAGCCGACTTCCCCGCTCTAATACCTGTGAGCTCTGCGACACTCAGACACCCCTGATCCTTCTGTGACCCCGCGGGACCTGAGTCCACGTTGTCCCCGTGAGGTCTTCACCCCAGTTTAGCCTCTGGAGCGATGTCCCTCCGTGGAGCTGACTTTTAGAAGTGGAGATGCAACGGGGGTGAGAGTTAAGGTGGTAGGAAAAGTAAAAATGAAAGAAGATGGGATCGGGAGGGAGAAAAACCAAAAGAGACTCTTAATGTCATAAAACAAACTGAGGCGGGTGGGGGGAAGAGGGGTTGGGTGAGGGTGGTGGGGTTACATCATATGTTTAAATAAAGCTTAAATAAAGTAAAAAAAAAAAAAAAGTTCTGATTTTGTGCTCCGCCGCTTGCCGGGAGCCGGCCCCTCCCCCTGGGGTCTATCTTCCCGTCGCGTTGGATTCACTTCTCCGCTGGTCCTACCTTTCAGAAAGTGGTCGATTTTCTGTTTCTAGAATTGTTGTTTTTCTTCTCTTCGATCTCCTGTTGGATTTGTAGGTGTTCGGAATGGTTTGATAGGCTATCTAGCTGATCTCCTGCTGGCTGATGTCGTCTCAGCCTCCTACTTCTCTGCCATCTTGACTCCTCTCTCCTCCAAAGGCATTTTTATGTTAAAGTAGACTTACAGGATCCTGCCTGTTGGGCTAAGATTGCCTTTTGCCTTTAGCAAAGTGTTGACCCTTGATTCTCTTATCCAGGTGTTTGGGTCCGTAGGGGAAGGGCACTGTAGCTGTTTCAAGGACTCGTCGAAGGGCTGTAAGTAGTAAAGAAATTTCATAATTATTTTTCTTCTGCCTTTGATTCCCACACAAATGCCAGAAAATAGTTCACAAAGGAGGGAAAACAAATGTTTGAGAAAATAATAAGAGAATGTGAATAAAATACATATTTTATTTTTTCCAGCTATTGAATTAGCCAAAATAAAGGTGTGGTGATTAAGAGCCTGGGTCTGAGGCTGACAGACCTGAGACAATTGTGGCTATGCCTCTGAGATTGCCAGCCCTGGGCCAGTCTCCATTTTCCTACAGCAAATTGAGAATAACAATAGCACCTACTTCCTATGGGGATTAATGATGATTTAAATGAGCTTAATGTGCTCAGCACAGTTCCTAGTATATGTTAAGAGTTTAATCTTAATAAGTTATTGTGTCTCTCACGCTGGTGGAAATGTACAGTCACACAGACATTTTAATAAGCAATTGGATGATGTATTGATGAAATATTAAGGAGTCCTTAACTTGCTTTAAATAGTTTTTAATAATAGAATAAAGTGGATCTAGCAATCTTAGTTTGGGAACCATGAAGAATTAAATGTTCCCTTGATGGTCCTTTTAACAAAGACCGTTCACTTCCAAGCTGTTTTGGTTCAGCACCTCACTTAGTGGATGCACACATACACACACACAGAGGTATGTATGTATGTATATATTTATACTGTAAGGGCCTATTTAGCCAAAATGGCTCCATTTCGGTTGAATAGCGATTTTGTTGTTTATGCAGTAAAACTTAAACGAACCCTGCTCCCCCTGCAGGGGACTTACTTAAAAACAAGTCCCGGACACCAGTCCCAAGTAACAAAGCCCAAATACAAGGGTGGGTCAGGCCAGGTGGAGGTATCCAATCAGTGGGGCGCGCATACTGTCTAGCTACTAAGGTGTGTGGACCCCGCCCTTTGGGCGCCAATTCTGACCAAAGTGATAGGCTAGTTCAAATGTCTACTATAGGGTAAATTGTAATTCAATTGGTCACTTACGTGTGACCTAGCCTGACTGTGCAGTTTTCTCTGTGTCATTGGCCACCTGTGCGTGGCCAGGCCCAACCACATGGCCTTTGCCCTTAAAAGCCAGTAGGTAAGGCAGAGAGGGGTCGCCTCTCTTTGTAAGAGACGGCCCTGGCCGGTCAGTTTGATTCTCGATGCTTGGCGCGAAATAAAGCTTTGCTTGACCTTCACTTTGTATCAGTCTCACTCCTTTGATAACGGACCCAACAATACGTGCATGTAAATATGTAAATACTAAAAACAACAAAAATCTATAAAACTCATCAATGTTGTTTAAAGGATCATTTTATCATCATTGTGTAACAATTCTGTATCTTATTTTGACAATTTGAACATAAAATTCTCTCTATTGAAGTTAAGAATTTATTTCAGGTGTATTTTCCACAGGCATATTAAGTTTTAAAAAACGTTTTGGGAATGGCCGCACGTCTCTAAAATTTTAGTTAGTTTTAAGAAACCTAACCAACTTGCAAGTTTATGCTTGAATTAAATAAACTTATTTATTTGCAAAAGTACTGACATGTTTCACTACTCAACTGAATTATTTAACCACATTGCATATTTTTCATAAAAGAGACTTAAGAGATTCTTCTGTTTTAATATATTTACAATAAATCTGTAGATAAACTACTTAATCTCCAAGAAGTATGGCATTATTAAACATAGAACATGATTTTTTAGCTAAGAAAATACCTTTTCTATATGTTGAATTACACATAATAAAACAAACTACCATTGATAATAAATAAATGTATTTATATTATCTATAATAGCTATACACTTCATAGTATCTTACAGTTTTTAGGAATATATTCAGAATAGAAGATGTCCAGTAATTAAGACACACTAAGCTTAAGTCTGACCATAGTTTTTAGTATTTGATGAGAATGACTTCATATCTTTTAAAAGATGGCTATCATAATGCTCTTAAATGTAAAACCTTTTGTTTATGGTGGTTCTTAATTCCTTTACAGTAATGAAAAGATTTAAATCTTGATTTTCAATATATTGTCTCAGAACACTTTAATCAAAGTGATATGCTTTTCTATGGCTCTTTGGTGATGAACTACTTCAACTTTACTGTTGGGATTACATGGTTTCTTTGTTGTTTTTTTTTTTTTAAGATTTTATTTATTTATTTGACAGAGATCACAAGAAGGCAGAGAGAAAGAAGGAAACAGGCTCCCTGCTGAGCAGGGCTTGATGCAGGGCTTGATTCGGGGCTTGATGCAGGACCCTGGGATCATGACCTGAGTTGAAGGCAGAGGCCTTAACCCACTGAGCCACCCAGGCACCCCTAGGTTACATGGTTTCTTAGGCAACTTGATTACTGGGATTTTATTTTATTTTATTTTAAGATTTTTATTTTTATTTATTTATTTGACAGACAGAGATCACAAGTAGGCAGAGAGGCAGGCAGAGAGAGGAAAAGAAGCAGGTTTCCCGCTGAGCAGAGAGCCAGATGTGGGACTGGATCCCAGGACCCAGGCTCCCCGATTACTGGGATTTTAAAACTTAATGATTTGTTATTCTAAATTTGTTATTTCTAGTCAAATATGTTTTTTAAAAAGAGAGAAAAGGCTCTATTTTAATTCTATTTTACTATTTTCATATATGCAAATGCTCAGAGAAATGGGAAAATTAACATGGATTTTCCCAAGTATTCCACTTTCATTTTTCATAATGATGGTTAATTTCTCAATTTTTCTTACTATGATTTTTTAAAATCTCCATCTCTCAAAATAAAATAATTAAAATATTGCAACTTGTTCCACAGGTTCAGGATTTTCAGTTCTCTGGAAGACATGAACCAACAGGAGGGTGCAAATAGCAGAAATGTAGATAACTTACATGGAGACTTTCTTCCTCATGTCTCCAAACATCATTCACTCCTTGAATAGTTTCACTATCTTCAGACCTCTAAATATCTCTTATTTGAGGACATGAAACCAATTCATCTTTGCTGCACAGATACTCAGTACTACTAAACTAGCTGGCAGAGGATCTTTAATATACACGTTTTATGATGAGGCGATTTGTATCCCTCGTATCACCGTTGAGTACAGACACACTCTCCCGTCTGCCTTCCTCCAGCCCCTGCTTGGCATGTCTACATTGTGTCTGTTAATCATCTTAACCAAGTTATTGTAGATTAACTTAAATTACTCATAGTGCTCTTTGACTGCAAGATGCAGACACTCAATCTGAATTTAAACAAAAAGAATCTATTGATTCATGTAACTAGAGTCCAGAGGTATGCCTCCTGAAAAAAGTCCAAGCCCTTCAATAATGCTGTTGTTCTCTGTCTATATTTCCTACCCTCTCTGTCTGGTGTATTAATGGTTGTGTTCAGGGGATCTAGCTGTGTCACTAGAGATCTGCCCCTCTCCCTTGCTGTTCTGCTTGTCTCTGTCTGGCTTGATTTTTCTAGGACTAAACGTGACTGACAAGAAAGCCACCAACAAGCCCAGACTCCTAACTCCCACCTTAAACATCCCATGGAAGACCCTGTTGTGCCCCAACAGTCCTAGGAAATAATTCCTGAAATATTTGGGTCAGTTTGACTGGAGATATGCTCCTGTACTGAACCTTTTAGCTCTTGAAGAAGAAGGTACTTGGATGGGCAATGACTGATATCTGTTCTCCCACTGTGGCAAGAAACAAAGAGGGTTAGCCCCATATGAACCCAGTGAAATTCAACAGAAGGAGAATTTGATACCTATACTTATTAAAGGAGTAAATCAACAAAGATGCTAACACCTTATTTCCCTGGGTTTTGAAAATATTTTGTGATACTGAACACATTTTTAAAGAACACATGCCCTTGATGGTAACAGTGAATGCTAAGTGATGATTCATATTGTCTCTATATGGGTGTATATGTGAACATTTCCATATTAGGGGAACGAAGTGCATGTCCGTTTTTAGGGTTCTGGTGCTCCTAAATGGAGTAGCATGATTTATAACCCCACATATCCTCTTTCATGATTAATACCATATAGGCCCCAGGGAACCACTTCTTTTTGTGCCTATAAGAAATTAAAGACTTGAAATGAAAGGCAACTATGCATAACTACTGTGAATGTTTGTGGTCTGTTTCTTTGCCTCTGTCAAAGACAAACAAGGCTTCAAGGGCAGGGTGGATTTGAGGGGAAAAAATATTTCGCTAAGATAAAAGTCAAATTGACTGGTCAAATTATTTCTTACAGGTAATAAGAATGCAGTAGATTCCTGCCTTACAAAATATCATTTCCCATAATCCCAGACATACTGTTTTTTGCTCCTTTTCATACTGCAATTTGTGGTTCCAGTTTTAACTATAAATTCTAACAGCATTCACAACAGTTGCATGTGGTGGAGAAACACTTGACAGCCTTGTGAAAACATTGAAGGAAAATCTCATTCAAAATGGGGCTGGGAAGCTCTGGTTGGAGAGCCTTCACCCATGTACCATTGGTTGCAGTTCATTTTACCCAACGAGAAGACGCTTAGTTTACTACCCCAAGAGGAGGAAGGGAAATTTTGCTCTTTGCCCAGCAACAACCCAGCCAGTGAGAAACTGTCACATTCTAGCCAATAAGTTGCCACAACCTTGAGCACTGTTTCCTTCCAAACAGCCCCTCCTCACCTCCTTCTTTTCCTCTGTAAAAGAAACCTCCACTCCCTTGTTCTCTGAACTTGCTTATAGTTCACCATAGTTTCCATTTCTGGAATTCCAATTCTCCTGTTATCCCCAAATAAACTCATTTTGCTGGTAAAGTGGCTGGCTATTTTATTTTTAATGTTGTCAGTAGGATGTAATTTATATTATTTTTAGATATACATTGTGAGGCCAATTAAACTAGATGAAAATTGAATGCTAAGATTCTGAGAGGTTTACACTTTATTGACACATGTAACAAGATTTATGTGAATTTTAAAAATTAAAATGTTTAATACTTATTAATTTATATACATTTGATATTCATTAGCTTTTTGCATTGGCTTTATAATTTTAATAGATAATGTTGGAGACACATGAAAAAATGTCATCATCATTAGCAATCAGGGAGATCCAAATCAAAACCACACTGAGACACCACCTTACACCAGTTAGAATGGCCAAAATTAACAAGACAGTAAACAACATGTGTTGGAGAGGATGTGGAGAAAGGGGAACCCTCTTCCACTGTTGGTGGGAATGCAAGTTGGCACAGCCACTTGGGAAAACAGTGTGGAGAGTCCTCAAAAAATTAAAAATAGAGCTACCCTATGACCTGCAATTGCACTACTGGGTATTTACCCCAAAGATACAGAAGTAGTGAAAAGAAGGGCCATCTGTACCCCAATGTTCATAGCAGCAATGGCCACAGCTGCCAAACTGTGGAAAGAACCAAGATACCCTTCAACAGATGAATGGATAAAGAAGATATGGTCCATATATACAATGGAGAATTATGCCTCCATCAGAAAGGATGAATACCCAGCTTTTGTATCAACATGGATGGGACTGGAAGAGATTATGCTGAGCAAAATGAGTCAAGCAGAGAGAATCAATTATATGGTTTCACTTACTTGTGGAGCATAAGGAATAACACAGAGGACATTGGGAGATAGACCCATGAGAGACTGTGGCCTCTGAGAGAAAAACTGATGGTTTGGGAAGGGAGGGGAAATGAGGGGGGGAACCTGGTGGTGGGTATTATGGAGGGCACGTATTGCATGGAGCACTGGGTGTGGTGCCTAAACAAGGAATTTTGGAACACTGAAAAGAAATAAAATAAAATAAAATGAAAAAAGTAGATAATATTGGACATCTCAGAAGAAAAATGCTTTGAAAACCAAAATAATTTTCATTTTTACATTTTTATGTTAATTTTAATCTACTTTTTAATGAAACTGTGCAAGCTTTGTACATATTGAATATAGTTACATATTTTATTTTAATCCTTTAGAATAATTGCTTTCAATAGAATACAAAATAGGGGGGAAATCTTGGTTATTACCACCTAATTATTTTGCTTAAGCGAAGGCAAGAAAATATATTTTATGGAATAATCGTATAATAATTCATAAATTATGCTTGCTGTTTTACCTATTCATATGTTGGTGTTCATTAACAGTGTGATCAGACATGGGCAATAATAACTGAATTCTTTTGTTTTTGATACTTTACCAATTGTCACCCTCATGAAATTGTAGAACATGTATTTAACAGTACGTGGGCCTCCACTTTTACTCTTACTCTGGGATCTACTGGTGTTAAAGGCAGAATGAACAGGGACAAGAAACTTGATCTAAACATGGCTGTTGTGAAAGAAATTTAAGCTGTTGATAAAAAAAGCATTGAAATTACTTACTGTAAGACAAGGTCCACAAGGAGAGAAAAATGAAGCTACGAGGAAGCTAGTAAATGAGAGAATGAGGAAACGCTGAAAGGCTAGGTTTATGTTTAAGAGGAAAGATTGTGGCATTTATCCTGTTCTTTCGGATTGTTTCAGTTACTCTGACTTTTTCTGATTTGGGGTTTTGTTTGTTTTGTGTGTGTGTGTGTGTGTGTGTGTGTGTTAACTATGCTGTTACTTGGATTTGCCATTATCTGTTATATATAATAAATATATATAAAATATATTTATTTATAAAAATAAGTTATTTTTAATTATTAATTAAAAATTCACTCTAATTTAATTAATAATTAAAAATAACTCATAATTAAAAATTCACACTAAGCATCTTTTCAGTAGGTTTAAATCTTTGTGTGAAAGTTCAATTGTGTCATACATTTATACATTCACATATATAATTTTTTGAGCAGTCTAGTTTAGAAGTTATCATAGAGGGGCACCTGGGTGGCTCAGTGGGTTAAGCCTCTGCCTTTGGTCCAGGTCATGATCTCAGGGTCCTGGGATCGAGCCCACATCGGGCTCTCTGCTCGGCAGGGAGCCTGCTTTCCAAACCCCTCTGCTCTCTCTCTGCCTGCCTCTCTGCCTACTTGTGATCTCTCTTTGTCAAGTAAATAAATAAAACCTTAAAAAAAAAAAGAAGTTATCATAGAACTGACATCAGTCAATTCTACTTAATCTAAATTAATTCAGGATTTTTATCCTTAACTTGTGTGTGCCTGCTTCTTCATCTGCAAAATGGGTCTCCTAACAGTACTTATATTTTAGGATTGTTGTGAGAATTAAATGGGTTCATACATATAAACTACATAAATAGTGGCTGGTCTATAGGAAGCCCTATATCTTGGCTGCTACTATTCTTACCCCCACCTTCATCCTTGCTATTAGGCATACATTCCAGGAGATGATGGTGGGTCCCCAGGGAGCAAAGTATGGTGGGAAACATCTTGTCCTCGATTTTCATCACTATGCATGCCCTCGCTGAGAAGTCCCATTCCTCCAAAGTTTCCCTCAGATAACTACCACATCCTGGTTATAGGACTTTCTGGTTTCATTTCATATTCAGCTATTTTCACACCTCTTTTCAGCACATTTAGCTCAGGAAAGTTCTGTGTCAGACATACCTACTTAGATAAGCAAATGGCCACCCTATTTTAACACTGCTCTGCTTCTAGGTCTGAAAGGAATTTAAATAAGCTTACTACCTCCTCTCTCTCCACCTGAGAATGGAGGTAAAAACTCTTGTTTCTCAGATCCTTCCAAACATATACAGAATTTCACTCTGTACTACACCTCAGAACTCAGCCTGGGGAAAGGTAGCTAGTGAAGTACCTGGGGCCCCAAGAGGGACTCACTAGCTCCCAAGCTCTCTGGCTTTTCTCTCTTCAGCAACCTTTGTTTTTTCTCATCCCTCTGCCTCTGCCCAGGTCATCTTTCCATCCTACTGATGTTACACATTCTGAGTTGGGGGTGCGGGGGCTGGCTCTTCTTAATGCCTGAGTCCCCAAACCCAAATACTTTGACTTCTATGACTGAAAAATCTACTGCCCACTCCAGGCTTTCTACCATACCCCCATTCCAGCCTTTGTCTGCGGCAAACTCTTCTGTTGGTGACTTAGCTGACTAGCTAGGTAATTTACTAATGTGATTGAGAAAAAGGCTAAGGAGCAAAAAAAAAAAAAAAATCAGTGACTGACCTTTCACAACGCAGAGTACTAACCACTATACGATCACGGCCGTGACTGACTTTTCAAAATACTATTTTCTTCGAGTCACTCTTTGTGTTCTGAGAAAGAAAACTGACTTCTCATTTAGGTGCATCTGTCCCTGTCTGCAATCTCCAAAAAAACTGAGAGCTGGTTTTTCCATACAAAATCTATTTTATAAGAAGAGAAACTTTCTCATCTTGCAGTGTATCCCACGGTCCTCTGGTTGACATTTCTTCCCTGCCTCCATGGTTAAGCCCTTATGGCTTCCATATACAACCCCTTGAGTAGAATTGCCAGTCATTTTAAAGGGGATTTTTTCCTTCTAGTGCTGGCCTAAGCCACTCCTGTCCCTCCTTGCCCTCCTCTGAGAACACTGAGCATCACGCAGGCTGAAACCATCCTTCATGAATGAGTTCTGATGAAAACTTCTACATGAGGGGTGAAGGGTTGGCTTTGCTTATAGCTAGGGTGCATTGTACACTTTGTCTAAGCTTCAGACACTTTTGAAAGTGAAAGGGGATACCATTTCTAATTTTTCCAGGACAACAGGTATGAACTGGGATAGTCTCTCTCCCTTCCAGCATACCAAGCCTTATGATGCTCAACAATTACAAACAATGTAGCCAGTATCCCCACCAAAGCTCTAGCCATACCCACTCCCTCCACATGGTGATTGGCTAGTCTTTGCCACAATTGATCAGTTCAAGAAAATGTTGGTTGAGCTTAGGCTGCCTAGGCTCCGGGACCTCTCTCTGATCTGTTGAGTCTTCCCAAGTCTGCATGGTCTCTGTTGTTTTTAGCTATGGTTTCTTTTTAAGAGTGTAAGCTAAGAACAAAACGCTGTTTTCCTAAAGGCAAAGAAAAAGAAAAGTGCTTCCTCCAGACTAAATACTTAGCAGTTGTCTGATGGAGTTCTTTCTCTGGGACTAAGTGGTTCTCTCTGGTTTTACTGGGGAGCCCGAACTCCTCTCATACCCCGAGCCACTGCTTGATGGAAAATCTGCAAGGTACCTGAAACTCGGTGTCTTTCTGTGCTTCCGTAGAGTTTTTAAAGAAATTCAGGACCTAAGGAATGGGCTCTAATATAACTTTCACTCCTTCCTAGGTATTTTCCAGGGATTTGGAAGACTGAATTTTTGTAGCAATTCATAAAGCTCTGTTGATTCTTGTTTCTTTCCTTACATAGATTCCCATATACCTACCTAGAAAATTTAAAGGATTTTAGTAATTTGCTCACACCCAGAGGTTTATCTGAAATTAGTTTAACTTTGGAGTCGGCCTCATTCCCAACCACCAATTCTCTCCCATCTCTCACCTTAAGATGATTTGCTTCCACAGTGTGTCTCTCTGGTAGAGAGAAGCTCCTAGGTATGGAGGGTACCACTATGAGCCCACAAGACTCAGTTGTGTCAGAAATGTAACTTTATTTTTCTACATTCAAACTTAGTTTCAAACAGAAATTCCACAAAGCTGATTCCACCTCATCTCCACCACACCTAGATAATCTCAATTCACTTAAGGTTTATTTTTAGTTGATGAATGTATCCTTGTCGGCGGCAGAAAATCAGGCAAGTGTTTTCTCATTTTCTCCCCTCCAGTCCACCAGATTCCCTGCTTCTGCGCCCACATGCTGTGCCATGCCTTCTGTTTCGCTGAGAGAAATGCCTCCACTCCCAAGGCAACTCCTTCACTGCACTGAACTCAGAATTTCCACCCTTTCAAGAACTTTCAAGAACTTCTCTCCACAAACTATCCCTTTTTCTTAATTGTCCCTGAGACCTTTAAATAATTCAAAAGTTCAGCCCTTTTCAACTCAAAAGTGTTAGCTTTTACAACTTCTTATTGCTTGTTTTTTGTTTTGTTTTGGCTTTCCCCTTCCCAGTTCATCAGTGGTGACAATAGGTGCCTCGAAGTCTAGCTTCGAGCAGTGGCTCCAGCCAAAAGTCTTGTAATGTTTCTCGACATTGCCCTTTCCTTCATGTGGGTCAGGGACCACCGACATCAGAGGCACTGGGGGTGAGTGCCAATGTCCAAAGGCAACTGAGAACTAGATACTGAGATACTACCCTAACGCAACTTACTTCCTGGCCCCTGTTCTCTGGCCCTTCCATTTCATTCCCTGTCTTCAGGTCTTGGATGAAACCTCGTAGAGAAGGAAGAAGAGGCACTCTTTGAATTGACTTAGTATAAACCTAAAATGCCTCAATAATAACAAATTTTACTGAATTTGCAGAAAAGTGGCCATATGAAGTCTTCTGCCCTTAGATAAAAATGGGAGTTGAGTTAGTAATCAAGTTCAGTTATAGGAAAGGAAAGATAATATATTATATATATAATATGTAGGTCTTGACTACAAATTCTAAACCCATGCCATCCTTGAGGGTTCTCTCCTGTTTAGGTGGCTTGTGGACTTTCTTTCCCGATTGGACTCTCAAGGAGGGTACTTGAATCCCAGTGAGTCTGCAAGACGATCTATTAAGATTCCAGAAGAAGTTATTAGTCCTTCTATTTATATTTAATTTTACATAAAAAGAGATTTACATTAATCTTTACTATCTTTATGTGTGGATTGATACTGGCCCTTCACACAGGCATAATGTCAGTCACTTGTCATGACATGTCCTGATGAAAGAGTGATGTGGTAGTCTAGTTGTTGTCCCATTTTTTTACCCCATTTCATCTTACTGTGAAAAAGGTTGTATATAGACCCACTGAAGTGAATTCTCAAATAATGTTTTCTAGTTTTATTTAAGCATTATAAAAAATGAGATAAAAAGATTAGAAAAATGTCTACCAAAATGCTGAAAATTTAAGACAATGTTAATAATGTATAACATTATGGGGCACCTGGGTGGTTCAGTGGGTTAAGCCTCTGCCTTCGGCTCAGGTCATGATCCTAGGGTCCTGGGATCGAGCCCCACATCGGGCTCTCTGCTCAGCGGGGAGCCTGCTTCCTCCTCTCTCTCTGCCTGCCTCTCTGCCTACTTGTGATCTCTGTCTGTCAACTAAATAAAAATTTAAAAAAAAGATTTTAATAATGTATAACATTATAACAAAAAATGAGCGCTGATAATTATTCCTAGTGTGAATTTTTCTAAGCCACATTCTCAGATATAAATTGGGAGCATATAAATCATTTTAGCAAAAAATGTTGGCTTGGAAAATTCACAATTACAAGAAGACCACTTGAAATGTGAATTTATGCTCATTATTACTGAAGATAACCCTTATTCTTAAGCGTATATTTGGCCTCAAAATAGCTGACAGTAATAGGAAGCTATCTGGAATTAGCAAGACAGCATACAAAAATATTGTTTATTTCATCTTCATCTCCTTCTGTTCATATTTTTATGTAATGTTCATACTATATTAACATAGTAATATATACATTAAAATTATTAATAAAAAATAAATAATATACATGAAAGACAAACATTTTTTATTGATGGGGTACAAAATAAAAAATATTTAGAGACCATTGCTCAATAGGACAGCAAGGAGCGGGGCTGCTTCTAAATCTTATAAAATGGTAGAGCTGCATGGTGCTTTGAGAAGTTTGTGAGACTCCCTTGGGCCAACATCATATTTTGTTTTCTTCTTGGGTTTTTCCTATATAAAGTTATGAAGCTGGGCCACTAGCATCACATACTCAGAATGAGTCTTACACCTTCTCATTCATTCATTTATTCGAACATATTAATTAACACA
>RCUC01172440.1:0-17015 GCA_003697995.1 Taxidea taxus jeffersonii
TTACACCTTCTCATTCATTCATTTATTCGAACATATTAATTAACACATCTTATCAGTACAGTGTAACAGGACAGAGTCCAGAAGTTCTTCCTAAAAGTGTCCAAATCAAGTAACAAGAATTCTTGGCAACAATTCTAAACTGTGTTCGGCTGCCATCTTTCCCCACAGGGTGTCTGCCAACTATGCAAATAAAATTACAGGAAGAGGTTTGGCATTGCTCAAGCTAAAAATCTAGACAGGCAAATTAGTTCTAATTAATCCCTAGGTTAAAAAATGATTTCCAATAAAGAGCTATTTTTCTTCTCCCATTCCTTTCCTTTCAATGCATTAAAATAATGTTACAGGTTGTCAGAAGCGTCCACTGTTAATCAGGGCTAAGCAGAAAATATAGGACATGATAATAGCTAACACCTGAGTGCTTACTAAGTACTTTCTTTGTATTAATTCATTTAATCCTTACAATGACGGTTTAAATATGACTGTACTCAATTTAAAGAGGAACTGAAGCACAGAGAAATGAGCTGATTTAGCTAATTTTCTATATTTTAAGGAGGAGAGGCAGGACTTCCCCTCTTATAGTTTGGCCAAAAAGCATATAATCTGAATCACTATACTATAATGCTACCTTTAGCCCACATATGGTTTACTTGGCAGATGTCAATTTTTCTTCATCTTTTTTAAACTTTATTTTTCTTAAAGATTTATTTCTTTATTTGAGAGAGAGAGAGAGAGAGAGAGAGAGTGCTCATGTTGGGGGTCAGGAGGGTCAGAGGGAAAGAATCTCCCCGCTGAGCTTGGAGTCCAACATAGGGTTCAATCTTATGACCATGAGATTATGACCTGAGGTGAAATCAAATGCTGGACACTTAACTGATCCAGGTGCCCCCCTTTTTTAAAACTTTATTAAGATATAATTCAAATGCAACAAATGTATCCATTCAAAGTGTATCATTTGGTAATTTTAACAAATTTATACCCAAGTATCCAACAGACTAATCAAGACAGGGAATATTTTCTTCATTCTACATTTCATTACTTCCTCAGTCCCCTTTACAAGAAATAGTAATTGAGACTTTCATCATCATAAAATTCCTACTTTGTCCCTAGTAAGTTTCCTTGTGCTATTTTATTTTGTCTCATAATAACACAACCACTTCAGCTTCCTTAGATTAAATTTGCATAATATTCTTTCTATCATTTTTAACATATGTGACTTTCTGTTTAAAGTAAATGTTCTATACTAGGGGTATATATGCATATATATTTAATTAGGCCATGTTGTTTTTTGTTTGCTATTTGTCCAATCCCATCTGTCCTTTATTCCTTCTTTTCTTCTGCACCTGCCTTTTTTGGGGTTAATCAATATTTGGGGAGGGGGCATTCAATTTTTATAACCACTGTTAGCTTTTTAGGTATAATTCTTTCCTTTTCATTTTTGAATGTAAAAATATGGCTGAGGAGTAATTTTACATTAATTTTTAAACTGGTCAGTTGAATAGCTGGTGTTTTTAAAGTGGGTCTTTTGAAAACAATAAACATCTTAATTTGTTTTAACATTCTGATTTTATTTAAATAAAGTCACTCTATTGTTACATTTTTATATTATATATTATGTCTTATTGTATATTCTTTTCTGTCATGTATAATGTTATTATATATAATATATACATAGTCATATATATTTTATATGTTGTTTTGTCCAAGATGGATAAGATGAAAACCACAAAATGTAAGAAATGAGAAAATGGAGGTTTTTGAGGGATGAATCTGTAAATGCGGCTTCTTCAATGCACTACTTGTTTCAAAATGGATGTGAACAATAAAATGAGTCTTTGCTGAGCATTTTCTTTGTTGTTGACTTGGGCCATTTTGTTAGCCATAAATACTTGAAAGATAACAGCCAGTTGAGCAGGGATCACCACAACCACCTAAAATGAGTGTTTTTGCATTTTTGAAGGTGATTAATATATAGTTCCTCATTAAATGAATAATCACATTTTTAAATAAAACTTATTCTGAAACAAAATTTGTGAAATTTCCAGGTTGAAGTTAGCTTTGTTTACTAGAGAAACTCAAACATAGCTATGTAGTTCCTTCTCCCTTCCCCAATTCCATCTGGGTGAGTGGATAAGGCTCATACAAGGTGAGTGTTAAAATAAATAGGTCCAAGCTCTCTTACCTGACAGGATTTCCATGAAGTTAAATTTGAAAACAGACCAACATAATGTAGAAGTACCAAGGAAGCCTAGGACATTTAAGAAAGAAGGAACCTGAGTGATGATCTAGAGTAACATCATTTCTAGACTAGGACTCAGATGGTAATGTGGTTAGGTAATTTATCTAAGGAAAAATGTACAGAGAGCCAGTGGAAGAAACCCTGTGGTTTTAAGCCATTAAAGTCAAAACAAGAAAATCTTCTCATAATAGGATTTTAATATAGGGCAGCCAAAGATTATTATATTAATTTATTTAAGTACTGAATTTGAATAGATTTAAGATTAAAAGTGTTAATCCCTGGGTTATGGAGTTTTGTTTCATTATGTTTTTATTTTAATTATTTGTTCAGTTGAAAGCTGTCTTGAAGAGAGTAAAAGAATTGAGGATACAGACTTAATGTGGAAAGTAAACATTTTCCTGAAAGAAGTATCACACTTTGGATAAATGGAGATAAAACCTATGGTCTCTAAATAGAAAGACTACATATAATAATGATTCCATCCTTACTGACAAAATTTACAAATTTTAACTCAATTCTGATCTGTTAAAATTTTGAAAAGGAGATGTTCAGAGACAGAAAGTCTATACTCTCCAAAAGAATCCCCAAGAAATCTTGAACCGAAGCATTACTTCTATCTTCTATGACCCATTACCTCTTTGATAAAAACTGCGTGCTGACTCTTGACTTTATAAGTCAAAACAATGAATATTTTGCATATGCTTTCTTTAACTGAACACATCCTCCCCTCCCACACCCAAGATCTTCCCTTTAGAGAAAGGATGAATGTATGTATCTTTCCTGTGAGTTGCAAGCTGTTTCCTCAAAGTGTTAGTCATTGTTCTAAATTTGGACTTGATGATTTTGAAACAAATTTTAAAGGCAAATCTTGATCTTGTCCCAGGGACAGACAAAACTAGGTTGTCAGGATTGATGCATATCATCAGAATTTACTAATTTGTAAGAGAAATAAAGTTATGGAGGAAATTGGGTTCTCAAGTCCATTGCCTAATGTAGTCTCTTCCTGCAGCCAAGCAATACATGAAAATGCTGTAATAAGAATGGTTGATTGATTTTTCAAAGAGAACATGTCTTCTACATTCACATATAATGAAAACAGATTTGAACCATAGCTGTTTTCACTCTGTGACATTACTCTATATTGATTTGGTATGTAAATGCTATAATGGAAAGACATGTCATGTCTTTCCATTATAACATGTCATGCATCTTTTAAACTCTGAACGTCTGTTGGCTTTTCCTCTTATTTGTATATTTACTTATTTGAATTATATTTGATTAAAAAATATTGCTAGAATTAGAATTTGGGTTCTGTTTTCATTTATTTTATCAAATGATGTGGTATTTTGATCTATATACTGATGCCTATATTCTATTAAGCTACAGAGGGTTTTTCTCAATTATGATTTTGGTTATTCCCTTTGTTTTGATGTCTATTTTAATAATATCTGCAATAATTAGGCTACATTTTCATTCTTTTCATATCTAACATTTTCACTTTCACTATTCACAATGTCTCCCTACATTCTGGAGACTCTCTTCAAACAGTATCATTCTCCTTATTACTGTCTCCTTCATTGATATAATACCTTCTATTTAGTTATTAATTTCCTCGAGCCTTTGATCACATTCAGCTTATTTTTGAATCTCAGTCATTTTGCTGTTTTCACTGGGCTTATCCTTTTTATTTCAATCTGTTCTCTTCTTATGGGTTCTTGGCCCTGTCTTTTTTTTTCTTTAATATCTTATTTATTTATTTGAGAGAGAGAGAGACAGTGCACGCACTAGTGAGAGAGCACAAGCAAGGGGAGCAGCTCCTACTAAGCAAGGTGCCTAATGTGGGACTCGATCCTGGGATGCTGGTATCATGACCTGAGCTGAAGGCAGCTACTTACCTGACTGAGTCACCCAGGTGCCCTGTTCTTTCTCATGTCTTATAGAAGCTACTCTCACCCATTGATATGCCAGAGATATTTTTCAGACTTTTTCTTCTTCTGTTTGTTTTGATAAATAATTTTTCAAGGGTATACTCTTGTTCTCTCTTGTCAGGGCAAAGTGACCTCTGCCTTTTTTGTAGATATGCCCACAGATTTCATGTCTCATTTGTTTATTATTTTCTGGTTTTCCTCTTTAGATCAAAAGAAACAATCATTTAGATGTGGCATTTGTTACGTACAGTATGAGCATAGAGCTTTTCTTTCTTTTTTCTCTTCTTTTCTTTTTTTTTAACTAAACTTGCTACACAGGTAGTAACTGATGGACCCCTCCCCTCAGATACAGGAGCTATCTGAACCAGCTCTCTTAGCTAGAGGGTAGGTTTGGTGGGATAAGCTTCCAGTTTTTAAACAAATGTGAAATGAATTGGAATATTCTGTCCTCAGTGCTTAGTTCTCTGACACTTTTGGGATATTATCTGCAAAAAAACCTACCATATTCATCACTTACTGCTTAAGTGGTTTTAAAGTATTTGCTGGGGATAATAGCACCTTGTATATAGAAACCACATTCCAAGGGAGCATTGTGCTAGCTACTTCCAGCCCTTCTCTAATTTCAAGAGAGGAGAAGGAAAGTGCAGGAAAGAGGGAACAGAATTATAACAATTTAGAATGTAATGTTCCCGTTTGCAATAGCCATGAAAATATGTCTTGCTAGGTTTCTGGTTGGCAGAGACCTAACTTTCCATAGCCAGGAGGCAGATGGTAGAGTAGATCAAGGACTTTCTTGCTTTATTTTAGGCTTTAAAGGCACACTATATTAGGGCAAAAGGGCATATGACCCACCAGCATACCCATTCATAATAAAAATAATTAGGGAACTGGGAATTTAAGGGAACATCTTTACTATAAAAAGAGATGATTTATAAAAATCCTGGAAATGACATAGTAAATAGGTGAATATTAGAAATTTTCTTTTAGAAATCAGGAATGAGACAACAACCCTTTAACCTTATATTTGACCTTAAATTGAAGTTTTTAGTACAATATTATGGGAAAAATTATATCAGAGACAAGTATTTAAATTGCATAATCTACATATGCTGTCATTACTCACCTAGGAAAATAATCTATAGGTTATTAAAAATAATGGGATAGTGTAGTGAACAGGCTACAAATCAGATGTTTCCCAAGGTCAGTTATATTTCTATGAAACAGCAGCAAACCACTAGAAAATATAATTAAGGAAAAGATATTATTGTCAGTAGTCTCAGGGAACCCCAGTTATCTAAGGATAAGTCTAATATATGCACAAAAGCCTTAGAGGAAAATGATGAAACATTATTACACAGTATTGAAGAGTATATCTATAAATAGATACATCATTTTACATAAACAGGAAAATAATATCACAAAGGTATCAATGCTTCAAAATTGATAGATGCAACTCTAATTTTAAAAAAGCAGATTTTGTACGAATGTTAATAGAATTTTAGTATATTTATATAAATAGGACTGTGATTAGTCAGGATATTTCCCAAAGAAGAATAACGAGTTGGGGAGACTTGTTCTTCCAGATACTGGATTGTTCCAAAGCTATAAAAATTAAGAGGGCTTAGCAATAGCAGAGGGATTACAAAATTTATTAGTAGCTAAGTAGGATGCAGAGATCAACACATGTACAGAACATTGAAAATTATGGAGGTGAAGTATATTTTGGGTTCTACTTCTCATGACATGTAAAAATATAGTCCAGATGGTTAAGTACCCAAATTTTAAAACTTTAAAACTCTTGGTAGAAAATGCAGATAATTATCTTTTGGAACTTGGGTAGGCTGTTTCCTTAAGTAAGACAAAACACATTGACCATAAAATAAAATATTAATAAATTTGACAATGTTAAAAGTATGAACTTAAAGGGGTGCCTGGGTAGCTCAATTGGTTAAGCCTCTGCCTTTGGCTCAGATCATGATCCCAGGACCCTGGGATCTAATCTCACGTCCTGCAATTTGCTCAGCAGGGAGCCTGCTTCTCCCCCTCCCTCTCCCTCTGTCTGCCACTCCACCTGCTTGTACTCTCTCTACCGAATAAAATAAAATCTTTAAAAAGTAGGAATTTTGGCTACCAAAAGCTGCATTAAAGAAAGTGAGTTACAAATTTGCAAGATGATATTCATGACAACCACACTCTAAAACAATTAGGATCAAGAATATGCAATAAGGGGTGCCTGAGTGGCTCAGTGGATTAAGCCTCTGCCTTCGGCTCAGGTCATGATCTCAGGGTCCTGGGATCGAGACCCATGTCGAGCTCTCTGCTCAGCAGGGAGCCTGCTTCCCCCCTCTCTCTGCCTACCTCTCCGCCTACTTGTGATCTCTCTCTGTCAAATAAATAAATAAAATCTTTTAAAAAAAGAATATACAATAAGAAAAACACAAACAACCTATATGATAATTGATAAAATTGTCACTTTATATGCCTCTGATGGGCCAACTTTAAAAAAAACCTGTCAATACTAAGTGTTAGGGAAGATGTGAATCCACTTGTGGGTACCTAAACTGGTGAATCCATTTAGGACAAGTTTGGTATTATCTTCCAAAATTGAAGGTTAATCTATGGTCCCGCAATTCCAATTCAAGCTATGCATGGTTGGCTTGCTTTGCTCCAGAACAGTGTTGAAAATGTACTGATACTCTCTGTTTTCTTAAGAAGAAAAAATTGCCATAAAGGAAGTGCCAGGAGATTCAACTCCATTTGGAGATTTTGCCAAAGCAACTTTTCTTCCTTTGTTCTTTTTATTTCACTATTTTAAAAAAAATCTTTAATTCATTTATTGTCATTAGTTAATACATACAGGAAATAGCCATGAAAGAGGGGTGTATCTGTCACAGTATTTCCTTTCTAAGGCCTATGGATGCCTTTGGGTTATAAAAGCCATAGCAAAATCATAAATTGCTCTAAGGGGTAGGAAAATTGGAAAAAATATCTATTAGTTGAATCATTCTTAGCACAGCACAACCTCTTCTCTATTCTTTCACTTTCTCTTCTAGTAAAATCCTCAGTAATCAGAGCAAGTAACCTATTATATAAAAGCAAACATTCTTGGGGTGCCTGGGTGGCTCAGTGGGTTAAAGCCTCTGCCTTCCGCTCAGGTCGTGATCCTGGGGTCCTGGGATCGAGCCCCGCATTGGGCTCTCTGCTTGGCGGGGAGCCTGCTTCCCTTCCTCTCTCTCTGCCTGCCTCTCTGCCTACATGTGATCTCTGTCTGTCAAGTAAATAAATAAAATATTAAAAAAAAAGCAAACATTCTTAGGTATAAACTAATACATCTTAAATAGTTAAAAATAGAAAGGTTGATGTGTCAGTTTAGAGAATTATAAAATCGTCAAGTGGCTGTTCCTTAAATTTCTACTATAGACATGTGTATAACAATATTCTCTTCCACTTCACACTAAATTAACATATAACCAAAAAACTATCTCTAATTTGCTGGGCTTTATGTTTTATGTGAGGTATGAAAGAGTCAGAGTTACAAAATATATGCTTTAAGTTAAAATCAGTGTATCATCAGCTTATATCCTTATGTAGAGTGGGAGAAATAAATGAGTATGGGTGAATAATTTCAGCACCCTGATCTATAAGGAGCTAAGGTGAATATGTACAATTTCAATGATCTTACATCCTTGAACTATGAAAAAGAAATGATTCATTACCATTTAGAATAATACTTAAACATTCTCTCAGTTTTAGCATATTTTATTAAGTGGGATATACAAGAATATTCTGATGTTACAAAATAAAATGGTTTTTAAGAACTTCTACCATAGAGGACTGTTTGCATAATGGTTTAATTAATCATCTAGATTTAGTAAAAAAGAGAGTTTATGAAAAGGTCATAGATGGGGCTAGCTCTAGGGATTGGTTCAAGGCTCAACTGATGTCAGAAGGGTCTGACTGTATATGCTTTGCTTTCTCTGGGTTGGTTTCATTCCAGGCTTTTTCAGGCTGGCATCTTTAGTCATATCAGCACAACATCAAGTCCAAGTTAGTTCCCATCCCAGGTTTAGGGGATTCCAGACCAGCTTCTGCCTGCCACCTCACCAGATCTGTGCCGGTGCTCAGGCCTGCAGAGAGCCACAGGCTGACCTGTCTGGAAAGGGGGGAGGGGTAAACTTTGAGTTGTAGCTGGGTTGCTGGTCAGGCTGTGGGCATCGTTGGATCTATAATTATTATTGTTGAGACACAACGGCATGTCAGCCTCTCTTTGAGTGTTTACTCTGAGTCCTTCAAATGTTAGGAGCAGGTCAGGTATAGACACTGTTAGAAATTTTGTTCTTTAATGTGAGGGTAGGAGGAAGTCACATGAAGGAGTTTAGGCAGGGAGGAACAAGGTAAGGTTTAGATTTTTCAAAAATGGCTTAACTGACCAAAAAGAAAAAAAAAACCCTAAATCTTGCTATTTGCAATGACATGGATGGAACTAGAGGGTATTACGCTGAGTGAAATAAGTCAGTCAGAGAAAGACAATTACCATATGGTCTCACTGATACGAGGAATTTGAGAAGACAGAGGATCATAGGGGAAGGGAGGGAAAAATGAAACAAGATGAAACCAGAGAAGGAGACAAACCATAAGAGACTCTTAATCTTAGGAAACAAACTGAGGGTTGCTGGGGGAGGGGGAGGGGAGAGGGTGCCTGGGTTACGGACACTGGGGAGGGTATGTGCTATGGTCAGTGCCGTGAAACGTGTAAGCCTGATGACAGACCTGTACCGCTGAAACAAATAATATATTATATATTAACTAAAAAAATAAAAATAAAAATGGCTTAACTGTGCTATAATCAGCATGAGATCAACTGCATAGGTTTAATGTACATACCTGGTAAATTTTGACACACCAATGAAACCATTAATACAATAAAAAATGAAGAAATAAATGAGTTTTATCTAGAATATTTGGAGAACTCTATAATACACTACCAGTAAGACAAGCAACCCAATTAAAAATGGATAAAAGATTTGAATAGTCGCTTCACCAGTAAAGATATACAAATAGCAGAGAAGCACAGGAAAAGGGTCTTAACACTATATGTCACTAGGAAGATGCAGATTTGTATTTTAAAATGTCAGTCAGGCTCCAGTGTCAGGGGAGAATTGGAGATCAGGCATGGCCAAAGGAAGAACAGTTGAGAGGCTGTTGACATAGTGACGTAGGAAAGATGTTAGGGTTTGAAGCTAAGAAAGAATTCTTGAGACATCTTTGGTGCAAAAAAGTGGTTTTGATTAAAGCACAAGGAGAGGACCTGTAGGCAGAGAGAGCTGCACTAGGGCTGTGAGGAGTGGCCCATTATATACTCTCAAGTTGGGAGAGGGTTAGGGAGTTTCAGAGACTTCCGTTAAATACTCTATTTAGAACTCTTGAGGTATTTTGCTATTTGGGGGGCACCCTGAATCAGAACAAATAAAGCCAAAGCTCCTCTGATTCCCACCATTCCTCCAATTCCTGGTATTTTGGAAATAAGGTCTCCAGGATCCCGAAAGGCTAGCTATTTTTAGGAAAAGGCCATTTATCACTGTTTAGTAAAAACTCAGTCATGAGACTCTTCAGATGTAGGTCGGTGGGTCATATGCTTAGAGGATGATTGCCAACATGTATCTTGGGGGGTGTAAAGATAAAGAAAGTTTCCAAAGGAATTTTTATGTTAAAGTAGACTTACAAGGTTCTGTCAGGCTAAGACTGCCTCTTGCCCCAAGCAAGGTATTGACACCAAAGCAGCTGAGTTCCTGGAGGAATGTCACTCTGCCCGTTTCAAAGACTTTTCAATGGGCTGTAAGTAATAAGGAGATTTAATAATTTTTCTTCTGCTTTTGTTTCCCACATCAATAAGATTAATGAAAGGCAGTGGCTGCTTGAATTAAGATTGTGATTGTCGAGAGAGGAGGTGGATGGCAATTGGACAAATATTCAGGAAGCAAAATAGATGGGCCTTGACACTGATTTTGATTTTAGAGAATAAAATTTTAGAATGATTCCAGGTTTTTCTGGCTAGGGCGGGGCAGGGGGTGGGGGACTGATGGTGCCATTCACAAACATGGTGAAAATTGGAGAGAGGCCAGGTCTGGGTAAAGATTAAAAGAGCACTTTTGAGACATCAAAGTAGACTCGGAACTGGCAGGTGAACAAGACATGTTCTGAGCCTTGTGTCTCATATGTGGCTTGGGCAGAAGCTAAAAGGCAGCGGGCTGAGGCTTAAGTGCTAGGAGATAGAGGACAGCAGGAATTGCGAAATCAGATTCCCCTGTTCCGTCCCCATGAAAGCCAGGGAACCTATTTTTCATTAGTGGTCTACACTAAGTAAAGGAGGAAGAACCTCTGGGGAAAGGGAGTTTCAGAGATCTCCATTAAATACTCTACTTAGAACTCTTGAGGTATTTTGCTGCTTTGGGGGCCCCCTGAATCAGAACAAGTAAAGCCAAAGCTCCTCTGATTCCGGCCGCTCCTCCGGTTCCTGTCCTATCCCCATTGTTAACCACTAACTCATATACAGATGGTATTTACATCGATGTGGCCTCGGGAAACCAAAAGGTCCTACAGTGCAGGTCATTGAGAATCTTATTAAATGATCTTATGTTCAGTTTTTCCACATAGATTCTATAATCTGTTGAAGGAGAGAAAAAAGAACATTCTTTTATTTTGTACCTCATTAGTGAGTCCTAACCATACTCTAACATAGGTCCCTTTACATTTCAGTCTGGATCTCAGATTCTTAGAAAGGACAATGGATCTTTAAATTCACTCAGTTTGTGTTGGGAAGAGGCCAAAATTAGTTAGTGTCCCATTGACATCCAGTCGGAGTAGCCTTTTAGTTGTACAATCTAGGGAAGGCATTCACACCTCCTCTCCCCCTTCTTGTCCTAGTTTGGCATGTTCTAGCTTGTGTTTTGCTCTCCCTGTAAATATGAGAGAAAATAAAAGACACTATTCAGCCTCTTTTGTCTGAAAATTCTGGCATTTCAGTGGTTTTCTTTAAAGGGGGTCCTCATTTGTAACCAGCTTTGCCATTAACGGAAATCAATCTGAATGTCCTATTGTGCATCTTTTTCTTCCCGCACAGTCTGAAATTGCCTTTGCCAAGTTTTCGAGCTGAATCTGAAAGACCCTCTCTCATTTCCCCCTTCCCCTGCCTCCAGCCCCATTGAATCCTTGCAGGGCTTTCTCAGCAGAAGGGCTGCAGGGTGAGGATAGGGAGGCACTCGCCCTACTCCGCTAACCCAGTGGCCTGAGCCAATCACAAAGCGGATTGGAACCTCACTTGAGCCCCCCCTTCCCCCCACATCCCCCTGGCAAGAGCCTCCTGGAAAGGGGGACACTGGAAGGGTGTGTTTGCAATTCAAATCCTTGGCTTTCTGCCTGCCTCTTTTCCCCATAAGAAGACAGGAGCTGCAATGAGGTGCAAAGGGGTCTTCTGAGTTGCAGTGGCAGTAAGATCCAGAGATCCCGGCTCCTGTCTGCTCCTGTCTCTAACCTGTTTCCAAAGCTAACGGAAAGGGCAAGGATGGTGGAGGCTTTCTGTGCTACCTGGAAGCTGACGGACAGCCAGAACTTTGATGAATATATGAAGGCTCTAGGTAGGTAAAAATAAGATGTGCTTTTCTCCTCTTAACGTGCGGCTTCAGTAGTGCCGGTTCCTTTCGTCACCCATGAGACTGGCGAGTGACAAAGACAGGTTGTGTTGTCATAATCCAATGTTAGGCTATGCATTTCCCACAGAAGGGATTTTTTTTAATGCAGCGTGTGTCTGCTTTCTTGCCTGGGGCTAAATACCAGTGCACTTTGTAGTCCGTGGAAGATGTGAAGCTTCCGTGCTTTTTTGTTTTCTCCTCAGCATCCACTTATCATTTGTGCATCCAATTAAGCGTGTGCCCATGATTATAGCTCAGTAGTTGCACTGGCTGATTCATGGGCTAATGAAACTTACACTTGAGGGCCTGGATTCCACAATAGGAAAGCAATTCTTGTGATGTGAGTTATCTTGGAAGTTGCAGCTAACTATATTGCTTCTTTCTTTAGGTGTGGGCTTTGCCACTAGGCAGGTGGGAAATGTGACTAAACCAACAGTGATCATTAGTCAGGAGGGGGACAAAGTGGTGATCAGGACTCAAAGCACATTCAAGAACACAGAGATTAGTTTCCATCTGGGAGAAGAGTTTGATGAAATCACTGCAGATGACAGAAACTGTAAGGTAAGGAGCAGCTCCTTCTCTGGAGTGGGGGTGGGGAGCAGGGAGTAAAAGAGGGATTCCTTCCTAATGGTTCTCCTTTTGAGATTTTGGGAAGAAGAGAATGCTCTCGGTATTTCAATTCAGAGAGGACACGAGGATTAATTTTGCATTCTACTGCACATATGTTATGTTCTGAACAGTGGGTGCTGGCTATAGCTCAAATCTCAAATCTACGTGGGAACAGCGGGTACTGGCAATAACTCAAATCTCAAGTCCATTTCTCACTATGCATTTTTCTTTTTATATCTGTATTTCAAAAAGCAACTGTGTTCATTTAAAATAAAGGTTGCATTTTGCTTAATCTCTCTGATTGCCTCAGTTTGACTAAACAGTTTGCCTCATCTTAAAGCTGTGTTTAAAAGAGTAGAATGACTAGTCTGAGAGTACTTGTTCAGGATTTTCATTTCTGATAGATGAAGGTTTTGCATTTAGATGTACACATTTCAATCAAATTATGAATTATTAGTTTCTATAGTAACTCAAGAAGCAACAGAGTATCGATATGACACTAATATGATAATTAGTTGCTCATCATTTATTCAATTATTTAGCTCCTTCAAAAACCACTTCATTTGATTCTCCTATCAGAAATCTAATCTGTACCTTTTGCTATGTTCCGCATTTTGTTGTCTGTCTCAGTCTGTTGTTAGCCTGGATGGGGACAAGCTTGTTCACGTACAGAAATGGGATGGCAAAGAAACAAATTTTGTAAGAGAAATTAAGGATGGCAAAATGGTTATGGTGAGTAATCGCAATTCTCCCTTTGTTCCTGCTAGCTTGGCACTGCCTACCTCTGTTCCCCATCTCTTTCTCCCTCCTTCCCTTCTTTAATAATGTTAAGTCTCCAGCAAGATTCTTTGACCATGGGTAAAATAGAGGAAATAGAAATGTCCTAAGTATATCTTCAGCTCTGCTTCTTTAATTATAGAAAAAAAAAAAAGAAAAATTCTATGCAGTGTGCTTTTAAAAAGTTGCCATTGATTTAGCTAAAACTGTGTCAAAAGAATGCGTAGGATTACTGTGAATGTCGAAACCTCAAACGAAATCTAAATATAAAACCATTCATGGGGACATCTGTGTGGCTCAATCCATTAAGCATCTGACTCTTGGTTACAGTTCAGGCCATTATTTCAGGGTTGTGAGATCAAGGCTCACATAGGGCTCTGTGCTCAGCTCCGAGTCTACTGGAGATCCCTTCCCTCTCCCTCTGCTCCTCTCCCTACCTCCCCCACCCCGCTCATGCTCTCTGCCCCTCTCTTTCTCTCTCTCTAAAATAAATAGATAAATACAATCTTTTAAAAAATATTCATAGAAATATATAAAAGGAATGATATTGCTATATGAGTATCAAGTTTGCTGATCTCTGATATCAGAGAAATTATAGCTACTGCAATAAATAAGAAATCTTTAAACATTTTATATTCTAGTTTATAAAAGTTCCTTATGTTCAGTGCAAATAATTCAGGATAAAACAGAAAAGTGTAGTTTCTCTTTAGAAGGAACCATTTTTTTAAAATATTTTATTTATTTATTTGACAGACAGAGATCACAAGTAGGCAGAGAGGCAGTCAGCGAGAGAGGGAGGAGGAAGCAGGCTCCCCACTGAGCAGAGAGCCCGATATGGGGCTTGCTCCCAGGACCCTGAGATCAGGATCTGAGCCGAAGGCAGAGGCTTTAACCCACTGAGCCATCCAGGTGCCCCGAGAAGGAGCCATTTTGATGTTACTTCCTTCCTGTCTTTCTTTCAAGGCATAAGGTGCCTTGTAAACATGCCTGTTCAATATTGGTAGTCATGTAAAAACCTATAAGATATAAAATAAAATAAAATAAAATAAAACTTCTCTAATGATGGAGTAGCATCATAAACTGGGGAAAATGTTATGCCTTAATCTAACATCCAGGAACATTTTTGTGAACTGAGTAATGGTATCTTGATAACATTGAAATAGTAAATATATCATTTTGGGTTTTTTTGGGGGGTGGGTTGGTATTGCCGTATATATTCCTTCTAGGATAGTAGACAAAAGGGTTTTTTTTGTTTTTGTGATTTAAGGAAATTAACTATTGTTTTTTCTTTCTCCTTAACTGCTGCAATCAGGGTTGTTCTAGATTAAGACACAGGGCTTACATTATTCATAACTTCTTTTCATGGGTAGAAGTGAGATGGAGAACAGAGGATTGGTTTTCCTTTTATGTGAATGAATATTTGTCCACTTATTTCTGCACTGATTGTCAAAAGGAAGGACTTATTCATAAAAGATCCAATATGAGAGTCTCTTTTATGCTTTTATCTCCATTCCCCCCCTCCCCCCGAATACAGGACAGTGGGTAGCTCAGCTTTGGCATGTATGACTGATCAGGCAAGACTGATTTAAAAAAAGATGAAAGCAATGGATGACAGGGGCACACTATATTCTTGAAAGTCATGTCAACACATGAAAATAATGAACCTAAAAAACAAGCAAACAAACAAACAAACCCTAATTTTTGTAAAGAGGTTTTAGAGCAATTCTTCCAGTTAATTTGATGTAAAAGTCCATGTTCCATATCATACCCACTTAGCCATGTAGGTCCACATGGGCTAAAATATGATGACCAAAGCAATGAGAGCATTTGTACCTTTACTTTTTCCTGACAGCTTTGAAACAAGCCATTCCAAATACCATTTGCCCAAATGATTTGTATTTTCTAAAAATTCTTCAAAATTTATGTTTTATAAAAAACTACTATAAATTCCATTCACTTTCAAAGCAGAGAGCTATTTTGCTCCAAGTACCCTGATAATTTAAGGCAAAAGGAATTCTTTTGACCTGAATCTACATAGTTAATCTCAGTGTTTCAGTTCATTTTCCTTTTAGAGACATGAACTATGTATATGTGTTATTCACTCCATAAGTAAAAAGTTTCTTTTTATTTTAAGAAGAGCTTATACAGCATATAATGTTTGTAAATGACATTCTTTTGCATAACACATAAGTTATATATATGATAATCTTTAGGAATTTCAGCTACTGATATCCTGTGTAAAGATTTGATTATCTTTTCCATCTTTCAGACTCTGACTTTTGGTGATGTAGTTGCTGTTCGCCACTATGAGAAGGCATAGAAAGTTTCCTGATACAAGGTTGGAAAAGCTCTACAATTTTCTGTTTACTCAAGACTCAGTGTTACCCTGCTATTACCGCATGGGTGATCACTAATTAGAAGGTTATCTTTGATGTGGAGGTAGAAATGGTGCTTTAAAAACTTGTTTTAAAAACTTTTTACTGCAACTAGCCCAACTTTGATCTGCAAATTTAACATGTTTTATAATTCACATTAAAAATTTTAAGACACATTTTTAAAATAAAGAAGTGAACTCATTTTATAATTTCTACTGGAATGCAAATCAAATTGGAATAAAAATCTTCCACCCATGAGAAATTTTGTCGTTGTTTTTAATATCAGTAATCTGGTGGGGAATTAGACATTAGGAGGTTTTAGACAAAATAGTCTTTCTTAATGTATAAGGTAAAACTGAAAAAGTTAGCACTGTGTTTAAAATACTAATGAAAAAGAAATAAGCAGAAGCCTGGGGAAAAGTGGAAATGCCACAGTTTTGGTTGAGACTGCCGTAGAGAATATGTGACAATTAAATTCTTTTAGCCAGAACCCAAAGGAGCCTTGTGATGGTGGGTTGGGCCGCTATTAGAAACAGGTAGTCTGATGAAGCAAAATGATATACATGAAAATATCTTAAAGGTAAATATAGTCGAAATATCACATAAGCAAAATGTCAGATAACTCGTTTTTTCTTGAAAGGTAAATAGGAAAAGAAAGTGAATTTTATCCTGGATTATAAAGATGTGTCTACAAAGAAGTACAGTGAGCTCAACCAAGTAAGAGTGGTAAAATAGAGTGTGCATTAAAGCATTCAGATTTCCTCTCTGAGGGGTATGTGGGTGTTGTCAGAACTGAGTTGACCAAGGAAAAGTAAATACCTACTTGTAACTGTCTAAGGTTTGCCTTTGTAAGTAAAAACAATCAAAGGCTATTTTGTATTTCATCATTTATAAAATGCTTTTTAGCCATTTCCCCAAACCAACAAGGCAAAGCAGGTAAGGCAGATATTATTACTTTTAGTTTACTGAAAAGGACATTGAAGTTCAGGTTTACATGTCCATGTTATCATGATTAATGATTAATACTGAGAACTATAAACCTTGTGATTTTCCCCTTCATTTCTTCTCAAAAATGGACATTTCAGTATAACATCTCTTCTGGGGCTTAAAAAAAAAACAAGGGGTGCCTGGTGGCTCAGTGGGTTAAGCCTCTGCCTTGGGCTCAGGTCATGATCCCAGGGTCCTGGGATTGAGCCCTGCATGGGGCTCCCGGCTCAGCAGGGAGCCTGCTTCCCCTTCTCTCCTTCTCTGCCTGCCTCTCTGCCTACTTGAGATCTCTGTCTGTCAAATAAATAAATAAAATCTTTTAAAAAAAAGATTTTTTTTTCCCCTCTGGGAGGAAAATAGGGTAAATATTTTTTTTCATGAAAAATAGGCAATATTCATTCAACCAGCCAGCTGA
>RCUC01172441.1:0-17012 GCA_003697995.1 Taxidea taxus jeffersonii
TTACACCTTCTCATTCATTCATTTATTCGAACATATTAATTAACACATCTTATCAGTACAGTGTAACAGGACAGAGTCCAGAAGTTCTTCCTAAAAGTGTCCAAATCAAGTAACAAGAATTCTTGGCAACAATTCTAAACTGTGTTCGGCTGCCATCTTTCCCCACAGGGTGTCTGCCAACTATGCAAATAAAATTACAGGAAGAGGTTTGGCATTGCTCAAGCTAAAAATCTAGACAGGCAAATTAGTTCTAATTAATCCCTAGGTTAAAAAATGATTTCCAATAAAGAGCTATTTTTCTTCTCCCATTCCTTTCCTTTCAATGCATTAAAATAATGTTACAGGTTGTCAGAAGCGTCCACTGTTAATCAGGGCTAAGCAGAAAATATAGGACATGATAATAGCTAACACCTGAGTGCTTACTAAGTACTTTCTTTGTATTAATTCATTTAATCCTTACAATGACGGTTTAAATATGACTGTACTCAATTTAAAGAGGAACTGAAGCACAGAGAAATGAGCTGATTTAGCTAATTTTCTATATTTTAAGGAGGAGAGGCAGGACTTCCCCTCTTATAGTTTGGCCAAAAAGCATATAATCTGAATCACTATACTATAATGCTACCTTTAGCCCACATATGGTTTACTTGGCAGATGTCAATTTTTCTTCATCTTTTTTTAACTTTATTTTTCTTAAAGATTTATTTCTTTATTTGAGAGAGAGAGAGAGAGAGAGAGTGCTCATGTTGGGGGTCAGGAGGGTCAGAGGGAAAGAATCTCCCCGCTGAGCTTGGAGTCCAACATAGGGTTCAATCTTATGACCATGAGATTATGACCTGAGGTGAAATCAAATGCTGGACACTTAACTGATCCAGGTGCCCCCCTTTTTTAAAACTTTATTAAGATATAATTCAAATGCAACAAATGTATCCATTCAAAGTGTATCATTTGGTAATTTTAACAAATTTATACCCAAGTATCCAACAGACTAATCAAGACAGGGAATATTTTCTTCATTCTACATTTCATTACTTCCTCAGTCCCCTTTACAAGAAATAGTAATTGAGACTTTCATCATCATAAAATTCCTACTTTGTCCCTAGTAAGTTTCCTTGTGCTATTTTATTTTGTCTCATAATAACACAACCACTTCAGCTTCCTTAGATTAAATTTGCATAATATTCTTTCTATCATTTTTAACATATGTGACTTTCTGTTTAAAGTAAATGTTCTATACTAGGGGTATATATGCATATATATTTAATTAGGCCATGTTGTTTTTTGTTTGCTATTTGTCCAATCCCATCTGTCCTTTATTCCTTCTTTTCTTCTGCACCTGCCTTTTTTGGGGTTAATCAATATTTGGGGAGGGGGCATTCAATTTTTATAACCACTGTTAGCTTTTTAGGTATAATTCTTTCCTTTTCATTTTTGAACGTAAAAATATGGCTGAGGAGTAATTTTACATTAATTTTTAAACTGGTCAGTTGAATAGCTGGTGTTTTTAAAGTGGGTCTTTTGAAAACAATAAACATCTTAATTTGTTTTAACATTCTGATTTTATTTAAATAAAGTCACTCTATTGTTACATTTTTATATTATATATTATGTCTTATTGTATATTCTTTTCTGTCATGTATAATGTTATTATATATAATATATACATAGTCATATATATTTTATATGTTGTTTTGTCCAAGATGGATAAGATGAAAACCACAAAATGTAAGAAATGAGAAAATGGAGGTTTTTGAGGGATGAATCTGTAAATGCGGCTTCTTCAATGCACTACTTGTTTCAAAATGGATGTGAACAATAAAATGAGTCTTTGCTGAGCATTTTCTTTGTTGTTGACTTGGGCCATTTTGTTAGCCATAAATACTTGAAAGATAACAGCCAGTTGAGCAGGGATCACCACAACCACCTAAAATGAGTGTTTTTGCATTTTTGAAGGTGATTAATATATAGTTCCTCATTAAATGAATAATCACATTTTTAAATAAAACTTATTCTGAAACAAAATTTGTGAAATTTCCAGGTTGAAGTTAGCTTTGTTTACTAGAGAAACTCAAACATAGCTATGTAGTTCCTTCTCCCTTCCCCAATTCCATCTGGGTGAGTGGATAAGGCTCATACAAGGTGAGTGTTAAAATAAATAGGTCCAAGCTCTCTTACCTGACAGGATTTCCATGAAGTTAAATTTGAAAACAGACCAACATAATGTAGAAGTACCAAGGAAGCCTAGGACATTTAAGAAAGAAGGAACCTGAGTGATGATCTAGAGTAACATCATTTCTAGACTAGGACTCAGATGGTAATGTGGTTAGGTAATTTATCTAAGGAAAAATGTACAGAGAGCCAGTGGAAGAAACCCTGTGGTTTTAAGCCATTAAAGTCAAAACAAGAAAATCTTCTCATAATAGGATTTTAATATAGGGCAGCCAAAGATTATTATATTAATTTATTTAAGTACTGAATTTGAATAGATTTAAGATTAAAAGTGTTAATCCCTGGGTTATGGAGTTTTGTTTCATTATGTTTTTATTTTAATTATTTGTTCAGTTGAAAGCTGTCTTGAAGAGAGTAAAAGAATTGAGGATACAGACTTAATGTGGAAAGTAAACATTTTCCTGAAAGAAGTATCACACTTTGGATAAATGGAGATAAAACCTATGGTCTCTAAATAGAAAGACTACATATAATAATGATTCCATCCTTACTGACAAAATTTACAAATTTTAACTCAATTCTGATCTGTTAAAATTTTGAAAAGGAGATGTTCAGAGACAGAAAGTCTATACTCTCCAAAAGAATCCCCAAGAAATCTTGAACCGAAGCATTACTTCTATCTTCTATGACCCATTACCTCTTTGATAAAAACTGCGTGCTGACTCTTGACTTTATAAGTCAAAACAATGAATATTTTGCATATGCTTTCTTTAACTGAACACATCCTCCCCTCCCACACCCAAGATCTTCCCTTTAGAGAAAGGATGAATGTATGTATCTTTCCTGTGAGTTGCAAGCTGTTTCCTCAAAGTGTTAGTCATTGTTCTAAATTTGGACTTGATGATTTTGAAACAAATTTTAAAGGCAAATCTTGATCTTGTCCCAGGGACAGACAAAACTAGGTTGTCAGGATTGATGCATATCATCAGAATTTACTAATTTGTAAGAGAAATAAAGTTATGGAGGAAATTGGGTTCTCAAGTCCATTGCCTAATGTAGTCTCTTCCTGCAGCCAAGCAATACATGAAAATGCTGTAATAAGAATGGTTGATTGATTTTTCAAAGAGAACATGTCTTCTACATTCACATATAATGAAAACAGATTTGAACCATAGCTGTTTTCACTCTGTGACATTACTCTATATTGATTTGGTATGTAAATGCTATAATGGAAAGACATGTCATGTCTTTCCATTATAACATGTCATGCATCTTTTAAACTCTGAACGTCTGTTGGCTTTTCCTCTTATTTGTATATTTACTTATTTGAATTATATTTGATTAAAAAATATTGCTAGAATTAGAATTTGGGTTCTGTTTTCATTTATTTTATCAAATGATGTGGTATTTTGATCTATATACTGATGCCTATATTCTATTCAGCTACAGAGGGTTTTTCTCAATTATGATTTTGGTTATTCCCTTTGTTTTGATGTCTATTTTAATAATATCTGCAATAATTAGGCTACATTTTCATTCTTTTCATATCTAACATTTTCACTTTCACTATTCACAATGTCTCCCTACATTCTGGAGACTCTCTTCAAACAGTATCATTCTCCTTATTACTGTCTCCTTCATTGATATAATACCTTCTATTTAGTTATTAATTTCCTCGAGCCTTTGATCACATTCAGCTTATTTTTGAATCTCAGTCATTTTGCTGTTTTCACTGGGCTTATCCTTTTTATTTCAATCTGTTCTCTTCTTATGGGTTCTTGGCCCTGTCTTTTTTTTTCTTTAATATCTTATTTATTTATTTGAGAGAGAGAGAGACAGTGCACGCACTAGTGAGAGAGCACAAGCAAGGGGAGCAGCTCCTACTAAGCAAGGTGCCTAATGTGGGACTCGATCCTGGGATGCTGGTATCATGACCTGAGCTGAAGGCAGCTACTTACCTGACTGAGTCACCCAGGTGCCCTGTTCTTTCTCATGTCTTATAGAAGCTACTCTCACCCATTGATATGCCAGAGATATTTTTCAGACTTTTTCTTCTTCTGTTTGTTTTGATAAATAATTTTTCAAGGGTATACTCTTGTTCTCTCTTGTCAGGGCAAAGTGACCTCTGCCTTTTTTGTAGATATGCCCACAGATTTCATGTCTCATTTGTTTATTATTTTCTGGTTTTCCTCTTTAGATCAAAAGAAACAATCATTTAGATGTGGCATTTGTTACGTACAGTATGAGCATAGAGCTTTTCTTTCTTTTTTCTCTTCTTTTCTTTTTTTTTAACTAAACTTGCTACACAGGTAGTAACTGATGGACCCCTCCCCTCAGATACAGGAGCTATCTGAACCAGCTCTCTTAGCTAGAGGGTAGGTTTGGTGGGATAAGCTTCCAGTTTTTAAACAAATGTGAAATGAATTGGAATATTCTGTCCTCAGTGCTTAGTTCTCTGACACTTTTGGGATATTATCTGCAAAAAAACCTACCATATTCATCACTTACTGCTTAAGTGGTTTTAAAGTATTTGCTGGGGATAATAGCACCTTGTATATAGAAACCACATTCCAAGGGAGCATTGTGCTAGCTACTTCCAGCCCTTCTCTAATTTCAAGAGAGGAGAAGGAAAGTGCAGGAAAGAGGGAACAGAATTATAACAATTTAGAATGTAATGTTCCCGTTTGCAATAGCCATGAAAATATGTCTTGCTAGGTTTCTGGTTGGCAGAGACCTAACTTTCCATAGCCAGGAGGCAGATGGTAGAGTAGATCAAGGACTTTCTTGCTTTATTTTAGGCTTTAAAGGCACACTATATTAGGGCAAAAGGGCATATGACCCACCAGCATACCCATTCATAATAAAAATAATTAGGGAACTGGGAATTTAAGGGAACATCTTTACTATAAAAAGAGATGATTTATAAAAATCCTGGAAATGACATAGTAAATAGGTGAATATTAGAAATTTTCTTTTAGAAATCAGGAATGAGACAACAACCCTTTAACCTTATATTTGACCTTAAATTGAAGTTTTTAGTACAATATTATGGGAAAAATTATATCAGAGACAAGTATTTAAATTGCATAATCTACATATGCTGTCATTACTCACCTAGGAAAATAATCTATAGGTTATTAAAAATAATGGGATAGTGTAGTGAACAGGCTACAAATCAGATGTTTCCCAAGGTCAGTTATATTTCTATGAAACAGCAGCAAACCACTAGAAAATATAATTAAGGAAAAGATATTATTGTCAGTAGTCTCAGGGAACCCCAGTTATCTAAGGATAAGTCTAATATATGCACAAAAGCCTTAGAGGAAAATGATGAAACATTATTACACAGTATTGAAGAGTATATCTATAAATAGATACATCATTTTACATAAACAGGAAAATAATATCACAAAGGTATCAATGCTTCAAAATTGATAGATGCAACTCTAATTTTAAAAAAGCAGATTTTGTACGAATGTTAATAGAATTTTAGTATATTTATATAAATAGGACCGTGATTAGTCAGGATATTTCCCAAAGAAGAATAACGAGTTGGGGAGACTTGTTCTTCCAGATACTGGATTGTTCCAAAGCTATAAAAATTAAGAGGGCTTAGCAATAGCAGAGGGATTACAAAATTTATTAGTAGCTAAGTAGGATGCAGAGATCAACACATGTACAGAACATTGAAAATTATGGAGGTGAAGTATATTTTGGGTTCTACTTCTCATGACATGTAAAAATATAGTCCAGATGGTTAAGTACCCAAATTTTAAAACTTTAAAACTCTTGGTAGAAAATGCAGATAATTATCTTTTGGAACTTGGGTAGGCTGTTTCCTTAAGTAAGACAAAACACATTGACCATAAAATAAAATATTAATAAATTTGACAATGTTAAAAGTATGAACTTAAAGGGGTGCCTGGGTAGCTCAATTGGTTAAGCCTCTGCCTTTGGCTCAGATCATGATCCCAGGACCCTGGGATCTAATCTCACGTCCTGCAATTTGCTCAGCAGGGAGCCTGCTTCTCCCCCTCCCTCTCCCTCTGTCTGCCACTCCACCTGCTTGTACTCTCTCTACCGAATAAAATAAAATCTTTAAAAAGTAGGAATTTTGGCTACCAAAAGCTGCATTAAAGAAAGTGAGTTACAAATTTGCAAGATGATATTCATGACAACCACACTCTAAAACAATTAGGATCAAGAATATGCAATAAGGGGTGCCTGAGTGGCTCAGTGGATTAAGCCTCTGCCTTCGGCTCAGGTCATGATCTCAGGGTCCTGGGATCGAGACCCATGTCGAGCTCTCTGCTCAGCAGGGAGCCTGCTTCCCCCCTCTCTCTGCCTACCTCTCCGCCTACTTGTGATCTCTCTCTGTCAAATAAATAAATAAAATCTTTTAAAAAAAGAATATACAATAAGAAAAACACAAACAACCTATATGATAATTGATAAAATTGTCACTTTATATGCCTCTGATGGGCCAACTTTAAAAAAAACCTGTCAATACTAAGTGTTAGGGAAGATGTGAATCCACTTGTGGGTACCTAAACTGGTGAATCCATTTAGGACAAGTTTGGTATTATCTTCCAAAATTGAAGGTTAATCTATGGTCCCGCAATTCCAATTCAAGCTATGCATGGTTGGCTTGCTTTGCTCCAGAACAGTGTTGAAAATGTACTGATACTCTCTGTTTTCTTAAGAAGAAAAAATTGCCATAAAGGAAGTGCCAGGAGATTCAACTCCATTTGGAGATTTTGCCAAAGCAACTTTTCTTCCTTTGTTCTTTTTATTTCACTATTTTAAAAAAAATCTTTAATTCATTTATTGTCATTAGTTAATACATACAGGAAATAGCCATGAAAGAGGGGTGTATCTGTCACAGTATTTCCTTTCTAAGGCCTATGGATGCCTTTGGGTTATAAAAGCCATAGCAAAATCATAAATTGCTCTAAGGGGTAGGAAAATTGGAAAAAATATCTATTAGTTGAATCATTCTTAGCACAGCACAACCTCTTCTCTATTCTTTCACTTTCTCTTCTAGTAAAATCCTCAGTAATCAGAGCAAGTAACCTATTATATAAAAGCAAACATTCTTGGGGTGCCTGGGTGGCTCAGTGGGTTAAAGCCTCTGCCTTCCGCTCAGGTCGTGATCCTGGGGTCCTGGGATCGAGCCCCGCATTGGGCTCTCTGCTTGGCGGGGAGCCTGCTTCCCTTCCTCTCTCTCTGCCTGCCTCTCTGCCTACATGTGATCTCTGTCTGTCAAGTAAATAAATAAAATATTTAAAAAAAAGCAAACATTCTTAGGTATAAACTAATACATCTTAAATAGTTAAAAATAGAAAGGTTGATGTGTCAGTTTAGAGAATTATAAAATCGTCAAGTGGCTGTTCCTTAAATTTCTACTATAGACATGTGTATAACAATATTCTCTTCCACTTCACACTAAATTAACATATAACCAAAAAACTATCTCTAATTTGCTGGGCTTTATGTTTTATGTGAGGTATGAAAGAGTCAGAGTTACAAAATATATGCTTTAAGTTAAAATCAGTGTATCATCAGCTTATATCCTTATGTAGAGTGGGAGAAATAAATGAGTATGGGTGAATAATTTCAGCACCCTGATCTATAAGGAGCTAAGGTGAATATGTACAATTTCAATGATCTTACATCCTTGAACTATGAAAAAGAAATGATTCATTACCATTTAGAATAATACTTAAACATTCTCTCAGTTTTAGCATATTTTATTAAGTGGGATATACAAGAATATTCTGATGTTACAAAATAAAATGGTTTTTAAGAACTTCTACCATAGAGGACTGTTTGCATAATGGTTTAATTAATCATCTAGATTTAGTAAAAAAGAGAGTTTATGAAAAGGTCATAGATGGGGCTAGCTCTAGGGATTGGTTCAAGGCTCAACTGATGTCAGAAGGGTCTGACTGTATATGCTTTGCTTTCTCTGGGTTGGTTTCATTCCAGGCTTTTTCAGGCTGGCATCTTTAGTCATATCAGCACAACATCAAGTCCAAGTTAGTTCCCATCCCAGGTTTAGGGGATTCCAGACCAGCTTCTGCCTGCCACCTCACCAGATCTGTGCCGGTGCTCAGGCCTGCAGAGAGCCACAGGCTGACCTGTCTGGAAAGGGGGGAGGGGTAAACTTTGAGTTGTAGCTGGGTTGCTGGTCAGGCTGTGGGCATCGTTGGATCTATAATTATTATTGTTGAGACACAACGGCATGTCAGCCTCTCTTTGAGTGTTTACTCTGAGTCCTTCAAATGTTAGGAGCAGGTCAGGTATAGACACTGTTAGAAATTTTGTTCTTTAATGTGAGGGTAGGAGGAAGTCACATGAAGGAGTTTAGGCAGGGAGGAACAAGGTAAGGTTTAGATTTTTCAAAAATGGCTTAACTGACCAAAAAGAAAAAAAAAACCCTAAATCTTGCTATTTGCAATGACATGGATGGAACTAGAGGGTATTACGCTGAGTGAAATAAGTCAGTCAGAGAAAGACAATTACCATATGGTCTCACTGATACGAGGAATTTGAGAAGACAGAGGATCATAGGGGAAGGGAGGGAAAAATGAAACAAGATGAAACCAGAGAAGGAGACAAACCATAAGAGACTCTTAATCTTAGGAAACAAACTGAGGGTTGCTGGGGGAGGGGGAGGGGAGAGGGTGCCTGGGTTACGGACACTGGGGAGGGTATGTGCTATGGTCAGTGCCGTGAAACGTGTAAGCCTGATGACAGACCTGTACCGCTGAAACAAATAATATATTATATATTAACTAAAAAAATAAAAATAAAAATGGCTTAACTGTGCTATAATCAGCATGAGATCAACTGCATAGGTTTAATGTACATACCTGGTAAATTTTGACACACCAATGAAACCATTAATACAATAAAAAATGAAGAAATAAATGAGTTTTATCTAGAATATTTGGAGAACTCTATAATACACTACCAGTAAGACAAGCAACCCAATTAAAAATGGATAAAAGATTTGAATAGTCGCTTCACCAGTAAAGATATACAAATAGCAGAGAAGCACAGGAAAAGGGTCTTAACACTATATGTCACTAGGAAGATGCAGATTTGTATTTTAAAATGTCAGTCAGGCTCCAGTGTCAGGGGAGAATTGGAGATCAGGCATGGCCAAAGGAAGAACAGTTGAGAGGCTGTTGACATAGTGACGTAGGAAAGATGTTAGGGTTTGAAGCTAAGAAAGAATTCTTGAGACATCTTTGGTGCAAAAAAGTGGTTTTGATTAAAGCACAAGGAGAGGACCTGTAGGCAGAGAGAGCTGCACTAGGGCTGTGAGGAGTGGCCCATTATATACTCTCAAGTTGGGAGAGGGTTAGGGAGTTTCAGAGACTTCCGTTAAATACTCTATTTAGAACTCTTGAGGTATTTTGCTATTTGGGGGGCACCCTGAATCAGAACAAATAAAGCCAAAGCTCCTCTGATTCCCACCATTCCTCCAATTCCTGGTATTTTGGAAATAAGGTCTCCAGGATCCCGAAAGGCTAGCTATTTTTAGGAAAAGGCCATTTATCACTGTTTAGTAAAAACTCAGTCATGAGACTCTTCAGATGTATGTCGGTGGGTCATATGCTTAGAGGATGATTGCCAACATGTATCTTGGGGGGTGTAAAGATAAAGAAAGTTTCCAAAGGAATTTTTATGTTAAAGTAGACTTACAAGGTTCTGTCAGGCTAAGACTGCCTCTTGCCCCAAGCAAGGTATTGACACCAAAGCAGCTGAGTTCCTGGAGGAATGTCACTCTGCCCGTTTCAAAGACTTTTCAATGGGCTGTAAGTAATAAGGAGATTTAATAATTTTTCTTCTGCTTTTGTTTCCCACATCAATAAGATTAATGAAAGGCAGTGGCTGCTTGAATTAAGATTGTGATTGTCGAGAGAGGAGGTGGATGGCAATTGGACAAATATTCAGGAAGCAAAATAGATGGGCCTTGACACTGGTTTTGATTTTAGAGAATAAAATTTTAGAATGATTCCAGGTTTTTCTGGCTAGGGCGGGGCAGGGGGTGGGGGACTGATGGTGCCATTCACAAACATGGTGAAAATTGGAGAGAGGCCAGGTCTGGGTAAAGATTAAAAGAGCACTTTTGAGACATCAAAGTAGACTCGGAACTGGCAGGTGAACAAGACATGTTCTGAGCCTTGTGTCTCATATGTGGCTTGGGCAGAAGCTAAAGGGCAGCGGGCTGAGGCTTAAGTGCTAGGAGATAGAGGACAGCAGGAATTGCGAAATCAGATTCCCCTGTTCCGTCCCCATGAAAGCCAGGGAACCTATTTTTCATTAGTGGTCTACACTAAGTAAAGGAGGAAGAACCTCTGGGGAAAGGGAGTTTCAGAGATCTCCATTAAATACTCTACTTAGAACTCTTGAGGTATTTTGCTGCTTTGGGGGCCCCCTGAATCAGAACAAGTAAAGCCAAAGCTCCTCTGATTCCGGCCGCTCCTCCGGTTCCTGTCCTATCCCCATTGTTAACCACTAACTCATATACAGATGGTATTTACATCGATGTGGCCTCGGGAAACCAAAAGGTCCTACAGTGCAGGTCATTGAGAATCTTATTAAATGATCTTATGTTCAGTTTTTCCACATAGATTCTATAATCTGTTGAAGGAGAGAAAAAAGAACATTCTTTTATTTTGTACCTCATTAGTGAGTCCTAACCATACTCTAACATAGGTCCCTTTACATTTCAGTCTGGATCTCAGATTCTTAGAAAGGACAATGGATCTTTAAATTCACTCAGTTTGTGTTGGGAAGAGGCCAAAATTAGTTAGTGTCCCATTGACATCCAGTCGGAGTAGCCTTTTAGTTGTACAATCTAGGGAAGGCATTCACACCTCCTCTCCCCCTTCTTGTCCTAGTTTGGCATGTTCTAGCTTGTGTTTTGCTCTCCCTGTAAATATGAGAGAAAATAAAAGACACTATTCAGCCTCTTTTGTCTGAAAATTCTGGCATTTCAGTGGTTTTCTTTAAAGGGGGTCCTCATTTGTAACCAGCTTTGCCATTAACGGAAATCAATCTGAATGTCCTATTGTGCATCTTTTTCTTCCCGCACAGTCTGAAATTGCCTTTGCCAAGTTTTCGAGCTGAATCTGAAAGACCCTCTCTCATTTCCCCCTTCCCCTGCCTCCAGCCCCATTGAATCCTTGCAGGGCTTTTTCAGCAGAAGGGCTGCAGGGTGAGGATAGGGAGGCACTCGCCCTACTCCGCTAACCCAGTGGCCTGAGCCAATCACAAAGCGGATTGGAACCTCACTTGAGCCCCCCCTTCCCCCCACATCCCCCTGGCAAGAGCCTCCTGGAAAGGGGGACACTGGAAGGGTGTGTTTGCAATTCAAATCCTTGGCTTTCTGCCTGCCTCTTTTCCCCATAAGAAGACAGGAGCTGCAATGAGGTGCAAAGGGGTCTTCTGAGTTGCAGTGGCAGTAAGATCCAGAGATCCCGGCTCCTGTCTGCTCCTGTCTCTAACCTGTTTCCAAAGCTAACGGAAAGGGCAAGGATGGTGGAGGCTTTCTGTGCTACCTGGAAGCTGACGGACAGCCAGAACTTTGATGAATATATGAAGGCTCTAGGTAGGTAAAAATAAGATGTGCTTTTCTCCTCTTAACGTGCGGCTTCAGTAGTGCCGGTTCCTTTCGTCACCCATGAGACTGGCGAGTGACAAAGACAGGTTGTGTTGTCATAATCCAATGTTAGGCTATGCATTTCCCACAGAAGGGATTTTTTTTAATGCAGCGTGTGTCTGCTTTCTTGCCTGGGGCTAAATACCAGTGCACTTTGTAGTCCGTGGAAGATGTGAAGCTTCCGTGCTTTTTTGTTTTCTCCTCAGCATCCACTTATCATTTGTGCATCCAATTAAGCGTGTGCCCATGATTATAGCTCAGTAGTTGCACTGGCTGATTCATGGGCTAATGAAACTTACACTTGAGGGCCTGGATTCCACAATAGGAAAGCAATTCTTGTGATGTGAGTTATCTTGGAAGTTGCAGCTAACTATATTGCTTCTTTCTTTAGGTGTGGGCTTTGCCACTAGGCAGGTGGGAAATGTGACTAAACCAACAGTGATCATTAGTCAGGAGGGGGACAAAGTGGTGATCAGGACTCAAAGCACATTCAAGAACACAGAGATTAGTTTCCATCTGGGAGAAGAGTTTGATGAAATCACTGCAGATGACAGAAACTGTAAGGTAAGGAGCAGCTCCTTCTCTGGAGTGGGGGTGGGGAGCAGGGAGTAAAAGAGGGATTCCTTCCTAATGGTTCTCCTTTTGAGATTTTGGGAAGAAGAGAATGCTCTCGGTATTTCAATTCAGAGAGGACACGAGGATTAATTTTGCATTCTACTGCACATATGTTATGTTCTGAACAGTGGGTGCTGGCTATAGCTCAAATCTCAAATCTACGTGGGAACAGCGGGTACTGGCAATAACTCAAATCTCAAGTCCATTTCTCACTATGCATTTTTCTTTTTATATCTGTATTTCAAAAAGCAACTGTGTTCATTTAAAATAAAGGTTGCATTTTGCTTAATCTCTCTGATTGCCTCAGTTTGACTAAACAGTTTGCCTCATCTTAAAGCTGTGTTTAAAAGAGTAGAATGACTAGTCTGAGAGTACTTGTTCAGGATTTTCATTTCTGATAGATGAAGGTTTTGCATTTAGATGTACACATTTCAATCAAATTATGAATTATTAGTTTCTATAGTAACTCAAGAAGCAACAGAGTATCGATATGACACTAATATGATAATTAGTTGCTCATCATTTATTCAATTATTTAGCTCCTTCAAAAACCACTTCATTTGATTCTCCTATCAGAAATCTAATCTGTACCTTTTGCTATGTTCCGCATTTTGTTGTCTGTCTCAGTCTGTTGTTAGCCTGGATGGGGACAAGCTTGTTCACGTACAGAAATGGGATGGCAAAGAAACAAATTTTGTAAGAGAAATTAAGGATGGCAAAATGGTTATGGTGAGTAATCGCAATTCTCCCTTTGTTCCTGCTAGCTTGGCACTGCCTACCTCTGTTCCCCATCTCTTTCTCCCTCCTTCCCTTCTTTAATAATGTTAAGTCTCCAGCAAGATTCTTTGACCATGGGTAAAATAGAGGAAATAGAAATGTCCTAAGTATATCTTCAGCTCTGCTTCTTTAATTATAGAAAAAAAAAAAAAGAAAAATTCTATGCAGTGTGCTTTTAAAAAGTTGCCATTGATTTAGCTAAAACTGTGTCAAAAGAATGCGTAGGATTACTGTGAATGTCGAAACCTCAAACGAAATCTAAATATAAAACCATTCATGGGGACATCTGTGTGGCTCAATCCATTAAGCATCTGACTCTTGGTTACAGTTCAGGCCATTATTTCAGGGTTGTGAGATCAAGGCTCACATAGGGCTCTGTGCTCAGCTCCGAGTCTACTGGAGATCCCTTCCCTCTCCCTCTGCTCCTCTCCCTACCTCCCCCACCCCGCTCATGCTCTCTGCCCCTCTCTTTCTCTCTCTCTAAAATAAATAGATAAATACAATCTTTTAAAAAATATTCATAGAAATATATAAAAGGAATGATATTGCTGTATGAGTATCAAGTTTGCTGATCTCTGATATCAGAGAAATTATAGCTACTGCAATAAATAAGAAATCTTTAAACATTTTATATTCTAGTTTATAAAAGTTCCTTATGTTCAGTGCAAATAATTCAGGATAAAACAGAAAAGTGTAGTTTCTCTTTAGAAGGAACCATTTTTTTAAAATATTTTATTTATTTATTTGACAGACAGAGATCACAAGTAGGCAGAGAGGCAGTCAGCGAGAGAGGGAGGAGGAAGCAGGCTCCCCACTGAGCAGAGAGCCCGATATGGGGCTTGCTCCCAGGACCCTGAGATCAGGATCTGAGCCGAAGGCAGAGGCTTTAACCCACTGAGCCATCCAGGTGCCCCGAGAAGGAGCCATTTTGATGTTACTTCCTTCCTGTCTTTCTTTCAAGGCATAAGGTGCCTTGTAAACATGCCTGTTCAATATTGGTAGTCATGTAAAAACCTATAAGATATAAAATAAAATAAAATAAAATAAAACTTCTCTAATGATGGAGTAGCATCATAAACTGGGGAAAATGTTATGCCTTAATCTAACATCCAGGAACATTTTTGTGAACTGAGTAATGGTATCTTGATAACATTGAAATAGTAAATATATCATTTTGGGTTTTTTTGGGGGGTGGGTTGGTATTGCCGTATATATTCCTTCTAGGATAGTAGACAAAAGGGTTTTTTTTGTTTTTGTGATTTAAGGAAATTAACTATTGTTTTTTCTTTCTCCTTAACTGCTGCAATCAGGGTTGTTCTAGATTAAGACACAGGGCTTACATTATTCATAACTTCTTTTCATGGGTAGAAGTGAGATGGAGAACAGAGGATTGGTTTTCCTTTTATGTGAATGAATATTTGTCCACTTATTTCTGCACTGATTGTCAAAAGGAAGGACTTATTCATAAAAGATCCAATATGAGAGTCTCTTTTATGCTTTTATCTCCATTCCCCCTCTCCCCCCGAATACAGGACAGTGGGTAGCTCAGCTTTGGCATGTATGACTGATCAGGCAAGACTGATTTAAAAAAAGATGAAAGCAATGGATGACAGGGGCACACTATATTCTTGAAAGTCATGTCAACACATGAAAATAATGAACCTAAAAAACAAGCAAACAAACAAACAAACCCTAATTTTTGTAAAGAGGTTTTAGAGCAATTCTTCCAGTTAATTTGATGTAAAAGTCCATGTTCCATATCATACCCACTTAGCCATGTAGGTCCACATGGGCTAAAATATGATGACCAAAGCAATGAGAGCATTTGTACCTTTACTTTTTCCTGACAGCTTTGAAACAAGCCATTCCAAATACCATTTGCCCAAATGATTTGTATTTTCTAAAAATTCTTCAAAATTTATGTTTTATAAAAAACTACTATAAATTCCATTCACTTTCAAAGCAGAGAGCTATTTTGCTCCAAGTACCCTGATAATTTAAGGCAAAAGGAATTCTTTTGACCTGAATCTACATAGTTAATCTCAGTGTTTCAGTTCATTTTCCTTTTAGAGACATGAACTATGTATATGTGTTATTCACTCCATAAGTAAAAAGTTTCTTTTTATTTTAAGAAGAGCTTATACAGCATATAATGTTTGTAAATGACATTCTTTTGCATAACACATAAGTTATATATATGATAATCTTTAGGAATTTCAGCTACTGATATCCTGTGTAAAGATTTGATTATCTTTTCCATCTTTCAGACTCTGACTTTTGGTGATGTAGTTGCTGTTCGCCACTATGAGAAGGCATAGAAAGTTTCCTGATACAAGGTTGGAAAAGCTCTACAATTTTCTGTTTACTCAAGACTCAGTGTTACCCTGCTATTACCGCATGGGTGATCACTAATTAGAAGGTTATCTTTGATGTGGAGGTAGAAATGGTGCTTTAAAAACTTGTTTTAAAAACTTTTTACTGCAACTAGCCCAACTTTGATCTGCAAATTTAACATGTTTTATAATTCACATTAAAAATTTTAAGACACATTTTTAAAATAAAGAAGTGAACTCATTTTATAATTTCTACTGGAATGCAAATCAAATTGGAATAAAAATCTTCCACCCATGAGAAATTTTGTCGTTGTTTTTAATATCAGTAATCTGGTGGGGAATTAGACATTAGGAGGTTTTAGACAAAATAGTCTTTCTTAATGTATAAGGTAAAACTGAAAAAGTTAGCACTGTGTTTAAAATACTAATGAAAAAGAAATAAGCAGAAGCCTGGGGAAAAGTGGAAATGCCACAGTTTTGGTTGAGACTGCCGTAGAGAATATGTGACAATTAAATTCTTTTAGCCAGAACCCAAAGGAGCCTTGTGATGGTGGGTTGGGCCGCTATTAGAAACAGGTAGTCTGATGAAGCAAAATGATATACATGAAAATATCTTAAAGGTAAATATAGTCGAAATATCACATAAGCAAAATGTCAGATAACTCGTTTTTTCTTGAAAGGTAAATAGGAAAAGAAAGTGAATTTTATCCTGGATTATAAAGATGTGTCTACAAAGAAGTACAGTGAGCTCAACCAAGTAAGAGTGGTAAAATAGAGTGTGCATTAAAGCATTCAGATTTCCTCTCTGAGGGGTATGTGGGTGTTGTCAGAACTGAGTTGACCAAGGAAAAGTAAATACCTACTTGTAACTGTCTAAGGTTTGCCTTTGTAAGTAAAAACAATCAAAGGCTATTTTGTATTTCATCATTTATAAAATGCTTTTTAGCCATTTCCCCAAACCAACAAGGCAAAGCAGGTAAGGCAGATATTATTACTTTTAGTTTACTGAAAAGGACATTGAAGTTCAGGTTTACATGTCCATGTTATCATGATTAATGATTAATACTGAGAACTATAAACCTTGTGATTTTCCCCTTCATTTCTTCTCAAAAATGGACATTTCAGTATAACATCTCTTCTGGGGCTTAAAAAAAAAACAAGGGGTGCCTGGTGGCTCAGTGGGTTAAGCCTCTGCCTTGGGCTCAGGTCATGATCCCAGGGTCCTGGGATTGAGCCCTGCATGGGGCTCCCGGCTCAGCAGGGAGCCTGCTTCCCCTTCTCTCCTTCTCTGCCTGCCTCTCTGCCTACTTGAGATCTCTGTCTGTCAAATAAATAAATAAAATCTTTTAAAAAAAAGATTTTTTTTTCCCCTCTGGGAGGAAAATAGGGTAAATATTTTTTTTCATGAAAAATAGGCAATATTCATTCAACCAGCCAGCTGA
>RCUC01172446.1:0-11562 GCA_003697995.1 Taxidea taxus jeffersonii
TGCTGTGTATCAGTTCTACTGAAAAGTTACTGTGTGTGTGTGTGTGTTTTTCCCCAGGAATATTGTTAGCTCAAGAAAAGCTTATTTGCTAGATTCCCAGTGTTTCAACAAGTATCTGTAATTATATAAATATTTAAAAACTCCTGAAAATGAGTTTTGAGTCCTAAGAGTTCCTCTATAATAGAATGTCTTTATGGTAAGGATTGCTACATACTAATGATTTTCTTCAAATTCTCTTTTTCCCCTTACCAGCCAGGCCCACAACTCCTCTTTCTGTAGGCACCATTGTCCCACCTCCAAGGCCTGCTTCCAGACCAAAGCTTACTTCAGGCAAACTCAGTGGGATTAATGAAATAGTATGTACTCAGGTGTTTTTGTTTTTTTTTTTTAATTGTAACTGTTTGATGTAAGATGCAAATAATATTTTTTCTATATGCCCCATTACAGCTAAGCACTTGGAATTATCTACTGGAGTCTTCAGAACTATAGAAAAGTTTTTCCAGCCAGCATTTCCTTTACTCCCTTGTATTATCTCAGTGATCATATGCACGGTGTAAGACATTGTTCAGGAGGAAATGAGATTCCTGAGAAAGTTAGCATATAATAAAAATACCATTCAGTACCCTTTCTTTCACATTTAAGAAGCAATACTTATGTAAATTCTGCTTTAAGTTAAATGCTAAGGAAGAAATGGTGGCCGTTCTTAGGACTTAGAAGTATACTGGCAGGAAAATCCTGGAGGGCATCTAGTCCAGCTTTGTTTTATATATAAAGAAACTAGAGTTTGTTCAGGTCACTTAATTGACTTGTCAAAGTACACGTTGCTTCTAGAAAAAAGCATCAACTTACAAAAGTTGTCAGATAATTTAGTATATGTGCTGCCGAAGCGAGCACAGAAGTTGTCAGATCATTAGAGGAGATCTACAAGTAATATTCAGGGTGAGCTGCTCCCAAACCAATTTTCTTGCCTCTCATCTCTTCTGCTTTGCTTAATGTTTTACACTCATTGCCACTATTACATTTCTAAAAGTCAAGCTTAACCTTCCTTTTCCCCAGATAGACATTTCCAGTGGTACCTCATAATCCATATGGTTGAATGTTTTAGCTGAATGTACAAGCCTTTTTATCGAGTTGCCTCAAAAACTTACATTCTTACCCGACTAACTGCCCAACTTTCTCCTCTTTGCAACCTGTGTTCCAGCCCTTTGACACTTTCCAGTGTTCCCCAAACACATCATGTTCTTTTATGCACCCATGTCTTATTTTGCTCCCTTTACTGAAATGTCTTTCAGTTGTCTATGTAGGAAACTGGTCTCTTTTTTTAAGATCCAGCTAAATATCTAGCTAAAGCCCTCTTTGATCATTATTCTTCCCCCAAGTAGATATAATCATTCTCTTCCTTATACCAATATACTTTGCTCAAATTTCTTTTAGTGTACAAATTACATTATATATTCTTTCCTTGTATATTCCGTTCACCAGACTATACCTTAGCCAATCTCATACTTTGTATAATGCCTGTCACATAGTAAGATGTTGTTTCATGAATAAATGAAAAGGCTGGAGCACCAGATGGTGAAATGGTGACATCTTTCTCCTCTTATCCTAACGAACAGACTTAAGGGAGTGAACTCCAAGACTCTAGAAGCAGGCTGCCAAGGAGATGATGATTATTTGAGCAATATAAAAATGACTAGCTCTTATTACCATGGGATTTTTTTTCCTGATTGTAAGAGATCATGTAAAATTTGGGAATTAGAGAAAACAGAAAATTAAAATCCCTTCCATATTTCATGACCCAAAGATACCTTTCATTAATTTTTGAATGCTTAAGTATTTATTCATTCACAGTAAAACATAGTTGTTAAAAGTGCAAGCTTATTTGTGACTAATTACTTGAGCAACATTAGCCAAGTTATTTATTTGGAGTCTCTGTTTCTTTATGGGTAAATAGGTATAAAGAAAATAGGTGGTGTGAGACTTAAATGAGTTCTGTATGTAAAACACAACTTTGTGGAGTGCGAATAATTGCTCAAATTTACTGTGAATGATAAAGGTCATACCTTAGATTTTTTTTTTCTCTTCACTTGAAAATATTTTGGGGATACCTTTCTATTTCATGAATTATTCCATAGATTTCAAACTTCTTTCAAGTGGTAGAATCCTTTGTCAAATGATCTTAAGTTGCACATCTATTAAGTAAGTAAAAGTGGGATTTTTATACTTGAATCGTTCACCCTTTACTTCCTGTGGTAGCCTGGCAAACCTAGAAACCATCCTCTGAAGGCTTCAAGGAGCACCTTTTGAAACAGCTGCAGAGCATAAATGCTGTATCTTGTAATACCACTGTCAGCATTAAATTTTCAAAGGTTTTTAGAGATGTGGTTATTTGACATTTAGTTTATATCTAAATTTTCATTCAATGCTGTCTTAATGATTTCATTATAAACAGTGTCTTAATGAATATCCTTTTGTTTACTTCTTTGCAGACAGTATTAACTTAGTAAAAAATTTTAAGGTAAAATTCATGGACTAAAGACACATTTTTAAGACTCTTGATGATTTTTATTGCTGTCTCTGATTTGAATTCTCTTCAGCTGTACATCAGAGTGCTCTTTTCTTTGCATGCTTGTATGTGCACTTTTCTGGGGGAGACTAAATGTTCACAGGGTCTATAATCACACCCTTTCACATTCCTATAGTGAATGCCTCATTGTCCTAGAGCAGTTGTTTTCAAAGTTTGTTCTCCAGACTAGCAGCAGCAGTACCATCACCGAGGATCTTGGTAAAAATGTAGTTTCTGTGGCTCTACCCCAGACGGATCAGAAATTCTGTCAGGTGGCCCTCCAAGTGATTCTCATGCATGGTTGGGTTTAAGAACTGCTGTTTTTAAGTAGTGCTATTCAATAGAAATATCATGCAGTAACATATATAAAGTGTTATAGTAGCCACATTAAAAAAGGAAAAACAGTGAAATTAACTTTATTTTACTCATTATATTTTTTTTAAAAAATCAATTTATAATGCAAGCAGTATAAAGAATGAGAGTATTTTTTCTGTTTGTGTGTTCTAAGTCTTCAAAATCTGTGTATTTTATACTTAAAGCTCACTTCACATTTGGACTAGCCACATTTCAAGTGCTAGTGGCTACTGTACTGTACAGTGTCATAAACCACTTGAAAAAAATGGATGTGTTTTTGTCTTTTCCTAACAAATTACAAAGTACACATTCTAAATTGTAAATTATAAAAATGTAGTGACATGACATTGGTCATGAGGCCATGTTGCTACAGGAGAAATTTCCCCCACAGTAGTTGATCAAGTCTTTTTTCTAAGCTTGCAGGTTTTAGATTAGCTGTTGAATTTCTATGTGTTTGGCCTCATGCCATGTACTGCCTTCCTTCTGTATACACAGAGAGCTGCAGTTTTAACCTTACTATATTTTTTCAGTCTATTAGTCATCATTATCTGGTCATCAAAAAGCAATTCTCTGGAACCAGTAGTTGAAAAATAATTGTGGGAGTAGGGGTTTACTTAGTATAAAACAGTTTGGATGGTATCTAATTTTTATTTGTGTATCTGTAAATGTATATTCATAGAATCAAGAGTTCACTAATTTCAATGTGTGAATGCTTATAAAGAGTTTTGTTTTTGCCATTAGTTTTTCATGTCCTTCAGTCAATTGAGGACAGGAACAGTATCTTTTTCATTGCTTTGTATGTAGTTCCTAACCCATGGCCTGACACATAGTAGGCACTTGAGAAGTACTGTTTTCACTTAATACTTTCACAAGCAGGAAAAGGTTATTTTTAAATAAGGTAAGTATGCCTTATTTTAAAAAATGAAATCCCTGAGGAAGTGTTGCTCATCTATTATTGGAACACTTAGGAATGTGAAATGGAAAAACCCATTTCTGCAGGTAAAAGAAATGAACTAAAGTTCTATTTTTTGTATTTGTTTTTATGTTTAGAAGAGTGGGAAGGCAGTAGAATTAAGATTTTCTCAAACCTCTTTTATGGGGTAAACTGTCTTAATAAAGAAACATTACAAGGAATTATAAAGGGAAAATGGACATATATGTAAAAACCACAAAGGGCAAACAAGATTTAGGGTTTGCAGAAAATAAAGCAAAGGATTAGTGAAAGCTCAGGTTATACTAAGCCCTCCTGAAACTAAATCAGAGGAAGCTAGCAAAGACAACTATAAAAGGCTCAAAATGCCAATCTTATTTAAATATCGATTTAAAAATTTTTTTTTCTTTCTTCTAAGGCTCATCCATTCATTGTTGACAAGGGTACAAAGAAATATTCTCTTACAAATGAATAATCCTTTTGGCAAGCAGTTTGGCAGTATGTATGAAAAGCCTTCATACTGTTTAAACTTACAGTTTAACTTCTGAGGATCTGTCTTAAACATACTTTTTGAAATGGAGAAAATACTCTATGTGTAAAGGTTCTCTTGACAGCATTATTTTAAAATAGCCTTCTCAGCCTTTAATCTCCTCTTGAAAATGATTTGACCTATGGCATTTCTGTTTTTAGTTATAAGAAACAATAGATTTGGTTTAGTATATTGAACTTAATTTTACCTGATACCTACAAATCTTTTCTTATAAAGAAGAACTGTTTTAGCATTTTGGTAAATAACTTTCTGTTTTTAAGCCCAGGCCATTCAGCCCACCTATAACTTCCAATACCAGCCCACCTCCTGCAGCTCCTTTAGCCCGGGCAGAAAGTTCTTCCTCTATCTCATCTTCAGCTTCATTAAGTGCTGCCAACACTCCAACAGTAGGTAAGTGATTATCAGAGATTATTTGTGATAGTCAGCATTCCAGGTATGGTCAGGCTGAATTTTGTTTTTTTAAAGAGCTGATGAATAATTTAACATTACAAATTTTGATTTTTTGGAAACAAACCTGGCATTATCAGACTAATCACATTTTCCTTTTCTGTTACACAGTTTCTATTATTTGAATAGCAGGCTTTTTTTTTTTTTTTTTTTACCACTAAGGGTATATCAAATTTATAAACTACTGACCAATACAAATAGTTGAAGGTGAAATATAATGCAGTCCTTTCTCATATGAGGTGATACTGGCATTCCTCAGTTTTTATTTTTTTTTAAGATTTTATTTATTTGACAGAGATCACAAGTAGGCAGAGGGGCAGGCAGAGAGAGTGAGTTTCGGGGGAAGCAGGCTCCCTGCTGAGCAGAGAGGCCGATGTGGGGCTCCATCCCAGGACCCTGAGATCATGACCTGAGCCGAAGGCAGAGGCTTAACCCACTGAGCCACCCAGGAGCCCCTCAGTTTTTATTTTAATAATGATTCAACTTAAGAAAGGAGTTTTGTGCTTGCAATTAAGTATTTCTACAAGAATTTAAATCATAAAGATCTAAAAGTGGTGGATGTTAGAGTACAGGTGTATAAACCTAAATCCCACCAAATGTATCTAGTATTATATTGCATCTAGATTTTGCTCAAGACATTTTTCTGTCTTCACTTCTAGCTATTTTTTTCTACAAATTCTTAATATAATAAAGCAAAAGGCCACTTAAAGCTGCTGTGTTATGGGAGTGACAGCTTATCAAAATTAGAAGAGTCCCTACTGCTGCTTCTAAGTAGTAATGAGTTTATCTTTGATATTGCCAATCACTGATGCACACAACTCAGCATAATTCAGTAGTTCTCAAAGGGTGATCCTTGTACCTGTACCATCTGTCTGCATCACCTGGAAACTTACTAGAAACAGAGACCTTTTCAATTCCAGAGCCGGTGTGGGGTCTGAATGGGCCTTCCAGGTGATTGTGATGCATTCTAAGTTTGAGAATAATAGCCCTATTTTAAGCAGATTTAATTAAATCCAATTTGATTTGTCAAAACTCAGGAGAGAAGTGCATTTTCTAAGGGTGGCCATTATAAAAATGACATAATATAGGCTAACGTAAGATTAAAAGTTACTTGATTTTTACATGTCCAAACCTTTATGAAAATATCATTTTCCCTATCTTTTACCTTCAGGTAGCGTACATCTAGTAAGTTTTTCTTTTTGCTGTATTGAACACTTTATTCATGTATTTTCTTTGTATATGTGTTTTTATTAATTTTAGTCATAAAAAAAATAGATGGGTCCTTTAAAAGTTAGGTAGTCTGGGTAACCAAAATTTGGTTTAGTTCTCCATTTTCTCTAGGTTGTTTAGAAAGATTTCAATTTATGATGGGATTTTGATTGAGTAGGTACGTATTTGTTTTTAGTTTGGGCCAGTGCCAGCAATAGGAGAACCACAGGTAGGTGATAGCTATTACACTAACAGGTAATAATGTGGATTTTGTACAACAAAGGCACTTTAAATCTACCATAAAAGTCGACTTTTTTTTATTATTACAATGCTTATTCAGCTCTGTTTAAGGTTTTGATTCTTCTTGAAAATATTTTCTTTTCCTGCAATATTTTGTTTTATTTAAATATGATAGAAGATGATAATTTGATTGGGACACTCTCTGAAATTGAAAAGCACTGTGAGACTTCACAAGGTATTGTATCAGAAGCTACATATATGTTGACTAATGATCCTAAAGTGTATCTAAAATACTTTGTTACCTCATTTTTCCTTTTTCAGCAATGTATGCTGTCTCAGAAGTCAAGAATAACTCTAAGGTTTAACTTTCTCGATTTTGTACTAATTATGTCCAGTTGCTGTACAGGATCTATTGATATCAGCTCCCCACTTTTAAAAACCTATAGTGTTTTTGTATTGCCTTCCATCTGCTTGCTTTTCTTTCCTCCTCAACATTAAGAACTGTCCATAAATCTTACTGCTAAAGGTGTCAGAACCAGAGAAAAAGTGATGAGAAAAGAAGCAGAAAGACTATGTCAGTTAAAAAAATGGTAATACCTTGGGGCGCCTGGGTGGCTCAGTTGGTTAAGCGGCTGCCTTCGGCTCAGGTCATGATCCCAGCGTCCTGGGATTGAGTCCCGCGTCGGGCTCCTTGCTGGGCAGGGAGCCTGCTTCTTCCTCTGCCTCTGCCTGCCTCTCTGTCTGCCTGTGCTCTCTCTCTAACAAATAAATAAATAAAATCTTAAAAAAAAAAAAATGGTAATACCTCAACTACCAGAGTAAAGGCTGTCCTAGGAAAGCCATTCATATTGTGAGGTAAGGTTGGAGGTATAAAGGTAGCCAATAATTGGGAGTGTTTTTTAATCCTGAGCCGAAAGGAATTCCACAAAACTATCCATTGATTGTTACAGGAAGATACTTCTTACTTCAATTTTATAAGCTCTCTGCATTTTCAAAACATACAGTTGTTTAAATATAGAACAATGACTCCAAAATTAGAACACATGATATCCTTCTAAAGAATACAAGGAATTTATTTCTAAGAAATGATTTATTCTGAGTAGTATATTATAAATTAGACTTATTTGCTGTGTGAAGGACTTGATTACATATTTTCCATATCAAACATTTTTTTTTAACTGTGCATGTGCAATATGATCTTGAAAGGAAAAGAATAGGAAGTACTAAAAGAGATATGCCAAGATGTTAAGTGGATTTTGAGTTGTTTCCCCTACTGTTCAGTGTTTTCTACTTGCCAGTATTTCAGTAATGGACTTAACAATTTACAGGGACTGTTTCAAGAATTCTCAATTTATATGCTCAAATTAGATAATTGAAGATAATAAAAATAATCAAAAGAAACCTACATGTTATGTCAAAGTAGGAACAACATTAATGTTACCTATGACTGTGTAAATATCCATTTGTTGTAGGTGGTTTAAGGGAAAAGATTAAATTCATAGTTGAGAATATAGTTTTGTTTAGTAAAAAAGAGTATAATAGCTTTAATCTTCCTCTGAAAAATACGATTTTCTGAATTTCTGGTGACCTCTAGTTTAGAATATATATATATATATTTCTTAAAGTTTACTGAACTGATTGCATAGTTGTATTCAGTTAATCTACACTTAATCTGCTTTTTCCACCTCAACATTTTCTGGAATTCCTGCCTCTTGATCAGCCCCTTATCTTTCATTTAGTCATCTCTCACCTGATCCAGAATTGAATTCCTGACAACAGACATTTTTCTCTTCATTCCAGGATCCACTCTGTGTTCAGAGTGATCTTAGTAAATGAAAAATATAGCTGTTCCTCTTAAACATTTTTAGTGGTTTTTAGTGCCGTAAAGATAAAATTAAAGGTCCTCCATGCTGTGATCTGGGCCTTAAACATTTCTCTAGACATATTTTCATCTCCTCTCATCTTTCTAGTCATCCCTCGTTTACCAAGTATGCTCATGCTTTACAAAACTACTTTTGGTTCCAAAAGGCAGCATTTTTTTTTCATACCACCTTAGCTTAGTGCTGGACACATGTTAGAGTCAGTAAATAGGAGCTGTTGTGGGGACGCCTGGGTGGCTCAGTTGGTTAAGTGGCTGCCTTTGGCTCAGGTCATGATCCTGGGATCGAGTCCCACATCAGGCTCCTTGCTCAGCAGGGAGCCCGCTTCTCCCTCTGCCTCTGCCCGCCACTCTGTCTGCCTGTGCTTGCTTCCACTCTCTCTCTGACAAATAAGTGAATAAAATCTTAAAAAAAAAAAATAGTAGCTGTTGTGATTCTTTTGAGATTTTTATATTACTCAGTTTTTAATTTTCATATGAAATTAACTTTTTCTTTTTTTCTTTAAACAGTCAGGGGATCGGAGCAGTTACTTTTCCCATTGGCCTAGAAGCAGTTCTTGTTTTATTTTTCATCCCTGAACTATTTTTTTTTTTTAACTATGAAGAACTTTCTAAGGCATAATTCCTTCAAAATATTAAATACCACCAAATCTTCCTGGCTGTTAAAGCTAACAAAAGATCTTTCTGTTTGTAGAATCTCAGTGTCACTTGTGAGGCAGAGAGTTAGTACTGATTTTTGTTAGAACTAGTATTTTAGGTATTTCAGAAGTAACAGATTTATATTTACTTATTGTATATTAAATAAAATGCTCCACTTTCCAATCAGTAGCAGTAGTGGTAAGGTATAAATGGGAAGAGTACATTTGTCCAGAAAAGCACTCAGCTATTTTGAGGAACTTTCCTATTATGAAATAAACCAGAAACTTTACTTAGGTTAAAGAAAAAAACAAACCTGAACACATGTATAGATTAAATTTGTTTACTTAAAAATGATGTTTATATGAGTTGACTTTAAAGGTATGTTATCTAAGTAAGTAAACTTTATGTCAAGAATGTTATAAAAAATAACATTATTAATCCCATTTATCAAGGTAAGGAAATAAAATGTAAGCATTAGACAAAGAAGAAGTAAAAGAATTATAATGAGTAGTGTATCATTTAGAAATACCTGATGTATGGAAGTAGCTGAAATACAAAAACCCAGTTTAATGCCCTGCTGTATGTGATTGGTAGAACCTGAAACAATTTAGTATCTGAAAGGTTGTGAAGAAATGTTTTACTAATTTTAGTTCTTCGGGGGAAGGGCTTTTGCTTCTGATACTTCTTAACCCAAGTGTTCAGTGTCATTTCATTTAAAAGAAGTCAGTATGACATGTCTTCCTGATTTTTTTTGGCGGGGGGGTCCTCTGTATTATGTTCCAATGTGTTCTATGCTCTATTTCTTAACCTCCAGATTTACACATGGGCCATCAGTGGAACCAGTAATAGAGTCATTTGTGACAAGCTAACATTATGAATTTACCTGTCTTGTTATTTTATAAATATCTTTCTGTAGAATTTAACAAATGAATTGTATGTATTCTAGGTGTGTCACGAGGTCCCAGCCCTGTCAGCCTTGGAAATCAAGACACCTTACCTGTGGCAGTTGCCCTCACAGAATCTGTTAATGCCTATTTTAAAGGAGCAGATCCCACCAAGTTAGTTTTAAAAAGACTGTGTGTGTGCGTGCGTGTGCACTCATGCCACATGTGTGTTTAGTGGGGAGAGGTCCTAGTGGTAAATTTTCAGAGTTACATTTTGATTCTGTAATAGAGTTTTTTGTTACTTATTTGCCTGCCTTTTTTGCTATCAAATATAGTCATTTAGCAATTGTCTTTCTTAAAAAAAACAAAAAATCACTATAATCAGCAGTAGTAATGGTTTTTCCCCCCCTTTTCATTTATATTCTTCCCCAGGGTTTATGACCATTATGACCTATCTGTTGTTTGACATATCTGTAGAGCAGGATGTTGGCAGATGACTAGAAGGGGATAGAACTCTGAATCTTGGCTTAATGTATATCTTTGGTAAAATGTTACGTTTGCCAGAGAGACCTAGAATATATGTCTCATTTTTAAGACTCTTGTCAAGGAGTCGGTTTAACCCCCTTCTTTTAAGAAAAGATTCTGGTGAATGATCACCCCTACTTTTTGTGTATAACCGTACTCATTCAACATATATTCATTCATCAAATATTTGAGTGCTTACTATGTGTAAGACACGGTTATAAGCTTGTCTTATCATGCGAGAAGCAGCTTGTTAGTTTTCTCTTATGGTAATGCAGACCTTTTAGAGTAGAACTTTGTTTTCTTTAGTGAAGGATAATTGTATGTTGAACAACATGAAAGGGAATGGTATTGGTATGTGCTATGAAGAAAAATAAACTAGGGTAGGAAGAGACAAGAGTTACAGTAGAGGGCTACTTTTTTTAAGATAACCTTTTTGATGTTAAATTTAAGGAGATGTTTCAAAGACATTGTGGAACAAACCATGCAGATGTTTGAGGGAAGAACATTCCAGTGAGTTTAAAAGTCTGAGGTAGAAGCATGTGTGACATACTCGATGAACAGCAAAGAGATTATCATGTCACTAAGTTGGAGTTAGCAAGGGAGTAGTCAAAGATAAGTCCTTAGAGGGACCAGATCAGGTTGGGAATTACAGACCATGGTGAAGAGTTTGGAGTTTATTTTGAGCAAAGTGGGAAGCCAGTGAAGGATTCTGACAGAGAAGTGATGAGGTTGCCTAGGTTTTTGAAGGAGCACTCTGGCTGCCATATAGAGAATAAACTGGAAGGAGCCAGAGTACAGAGATTAACTGCACCAGTCCAGGTGAGCGATGATGGCAGCATATATAAAGTTATTAGCTGAGGAGATCACGAATGATAATACGATATTGAATTCCTTTTGAAAACAAGGGTTGTCCAGATTTGCTAAGGGAGGAGATTTGAAGTACCTATTAAGACAACTAAATACGAGATTCTGGAGTTCAGGGAATAGGTCTTAGGTCATTAATTTGTATACAATCCTGAAAGCCACAGGCCTCAGGGAATAGAGAAGAGATCTGATGAGAACTATCACTCCCTTCAGTGCTTTGAAAACAGGAAGATGACAATGATTTCGTAAAGGAATTTGATACAGCATGCAGCAGGAGAGGTGAGAGAACCAGTAGAGCAGTGTCCCAGAAATGAAGTGAATAAAACCCTTTCATGAAGGATGGTGTGAAGCTGTAACTGATGCCCATGATACGTCAGGAAATATGGACCTTTGACATTAAGGAGATCGTTGGTGACATTTACCAATGATTTTAGTTGAGTGTTGGAGATGAAAGCATGCTTGGAGGGAGTTCAG
>ML112387.1:0-15234 GCA_003697995.1 Taxidea taxus jeffersonii
GTAACAGTGGATAAATGATAGAATCAAAGACAGTTTTTATTAATTTTTGTTTTTTAAAGATATACATTTTAGTATGCCTATACCCTAATGGGAAAGATCATAATTTTTGGAAAAATTTGAACTTTCAGGAAAAGGTACAATTCCATGGGTAAAGTCCTTTGATATGTGGAAGGAGATGAGCTTTAGTGCAGAAGCAGTGAAATTGGCCTTAGGTGCATTGGCTGGTCATCTGTTGAAACAAGAGGGAAGGTATGAATACAGAGTGAATACTGCAGATTGGAGGAGAAAGAAGGTATGAGAAGAGGTAGCATTGCATAATGATGGACCAGGGAATCCCAAGAGACAAGGAAATGAGGATTTGAAGGAATGAGTGAAAATATAGTAGGAACAATGGATTGTGGGAGCCTTGAGGAGGTTGGAGACTTGGAGATGTGGTACTAGACAGAATGAGCCAGAAAAAGAGGGAGTGGCCATTAGAGGAGTAGGGACGCTGAAATTGAGATGATGGAGGGGCTTTGGTGTGTCTGAGGTAGGCTGGAAGACAGGATCATTGGAGGTAAGGGGCTGAGAACTAGGTGAAAAATAGGATTATCTGTGTGGATATTGAAATGGCTACAAATTATGATAATAGTGGTGCAGACACAGACTTGACAGTGGGCCAAGAGCTAAAATTTTCAGGGAAATGAAGGGGAATACTGAAGGTAACTTGAAAGGGATGGAATACCAAGAAGTATAGTTTGATGGTGTGGGTTACAAAGGAGGCTGGAGATTTTTTGGAAGGAAGTAGGAACAGAGAGTTGGAAGGGGCAGTGAGAAGCAAGGAAGACCTCTCCTGTTGCCACTGTCAGCCCAGGCCACTGTGGGGTTTTCAGGGAAAAAAACTGCAAGTGGGGATAGTGTTAGGGAAGGAGTGTCTTTATAGGACAGCCAGGGGAATGTTTCCACAAACAAGTGGAAGAATATGAGCTTTATGCTTGCATCTGTGTTTGGAGTTTAAGTCTAAGCAAGGATAATGATATGTGCGTATGCCATTTCACACAAAATCATTTTTTAAATACTTAAATTGAAAAATAATTCATCCATAATTATGACAGATTTTTATGTGTCCTTCTTAAACCAAGCATGTTTTAAATGGGTATTAAAACACCTTATATACACCATTTAAAATTTTCCAACTCCCTAATTTCAGGTGTATTGTGAAGATCACTGGTGACATGACAATATCATTCCCAAGTGGAATTATTAAAGTCTTCACTAGCAATCCATCTCCAGCTGTGCTGTGCTTCAGGGTGAAAAATATCAGCAGGCTAGAGCAAATTCTTCCAAATGCACAACTTGTGTTCAGGTTTGTGTACTTTTGTTTTGAGGGTGAAATTTCTGTAAAACTTTTCCTTCTTTATTGAAGCAATAATAATTGAGTTGGGTGACAATATAGACTGCTGTTGCTTGTGTGTTTTGGGTGGTAGTGGTGGTGGTGGTAGTTGTTAAATCCTTCTCTCCTGTCCATTATCTCATTGTTCGGGCAGGTTTCTGCTGTGTTCTATTCTTTATCACCCTAACTTTAGTTTTCCCTCATCCCACCTTTTGGGTTATTCCTACTAGTCTTCCCCGGGTCACCAAATGACAATACAGAAGCAACGGATAAAGCCAAGTCGGATAAAGTAACAAAAATATTTCTTATGCATACAGTGATCCATCACAGTGTGATTCTAACACAAAAGATTTTTGGATGAACATGCAAGCTGTTACCATCTACCTCAAGAAGCTATCAGAGCAAAATCCAGCTGCTTCTTATTATAATATAGATGTATTAAAGTACCAGGTGAGTGTCTTATCCTTATAAAAGTCCTAAATTAAAATAATAGAATCTCACAGACTAAATGAGTAATAGGTCATGGCTAAATGAGGTTTATTCCAGAAATTCAAGAATATTTCCTTTCCTTTTTTTTTAAGCTAGCATTTTTTTTTAAGATTTTATGTATTCATTTGACAGATGGAGATCATAAGCAGGCAGAGAGGTCGGGGGAGGGAAGCAGGTTCCCTGATGAGCAGAGAGCCTGATGCGAAGCTCTATCCCAGGACTCTAGGATCATGACCCAAGCCAAAGGCAGAGGCTTTAACCCACTGAGCCACCCAGGTGCCCCAAAGATTTTATTTGTCAGAGAGAGTGTGTGAGCTACACAAGCAGGGGGAGTGGCAGGCAGAGGGAGAAATAGCCTCCTCAATGAGCAAGGAGCCCTGATATGGGACTTCATTCTGAGCTGAAGGCAGACCCTTAACCAAACCAGTGGAGCCACCCAGGCATCCCTAAAGATACTTCAAAATAAAATCTGTTAAGCCAAAGTAAATAGATGATCAAATTCACCATTTATTCCTGCTTAAAAAATATTGAGTAAATATGTGAATTTGTCCTTAACCTGAAAACCAGCAAGATCAGTCTTAAACCAGTTATAAAGTCTGGAATGGCAGACACCTGTTATACAGTATAAGATTTTTCTGGATGTGTTAGAACAGGTAGACAAGAGAATAAAGTAAGCAGTAATAAACATTTGAAGGAAGAACCCAGATATTACTTACAAGTGATATTATAGTCCTGAAAAACCCACAGGAACCAACTCAAAAACAATTTGCTATAAGAGCTTTTAGTAAAGTGGTGAGTTTAATGCAAAAAGTAGTAGCTTTATAAATAACCAGTTAGGAATTCTAATGCAGAAAAGATAATGACAGCAACAAAAAGAGTAATCAGAGTTGGAGAGGTCGTATAAGATGACAACCTAGGAGGATTCTGAATTCTCCTTCTAAGGACACATCAAATCTACCGTTATATCTAAAACAATTTCCTCTTAAAAAGACCTGAAAACTACCTGAACAGTTCCTTCACTTTAGCAAACAAGAAAAGGGTCACATGGAAGCATGCAGGAGAGGCTGATACCCAGTCTCCTTACAAACTCCACTTCTAGCACTGCAATCCACAATCAGAAGGGAACTCCCAAACCTGGAGCTTCTTCCTGAGTGAAAGAAGTTGGGATGCCTGATGTGGGACAGAACCTAAGACCTGTACCTGAGAAAAGAGCCCCCAAAATATCTTGCTTTGGAAAGCAACAGAGCTCATGCTTGTGATACACAGGGCTATAGTGAATCTGCAAACCCTTATAGAGGGCTCTCACAGAGATTCACTCACCTTAGGGACCAGGGCAGAAGCAGCCATTCAAAAGGTACTCAGACTATATGTGAAAGAGATTGATTTGCTAATTACAAAATGTGAGGCAGGGGCCTGTATAGGGATACTCTCCAGGGATAGAGGATTAGCAAATTAGTGGTAACTTATGAAAGCTGGCAGGTGCCATATATATATACACATTATTTTATTCCAGGCTTTTATTTTTTTTTTTCCTCGTTAGTACCATCTTTACCATCCAGGGAACATAGGCTGAACAATGTCATTTTTACACTCTCCCTCTGCCATGCTACAGCTTGCTGATACCTTCCACAAAGGAGCTTATACACTTGTCTGGAGCCCTGGTTTTTTTCAGCTGTTGCCTAGCAGACACCTGTAGATTGCCTGGTCTGGTGGCTAGCAGGTCTTATGCTTGTGGTCTTACAAGTCTATGTATATTTGCTTTCTTTAAAAGCTGCTGCCTGACGGTTTGGCTTCCTTCCAGTCAGTCTCAGTGTAGGTACTGAAATTACCTCTTTTGGAACAGTCACGGGTCTTGGCACACCTTCAACAATTGGGAGCTGTTAAAAAAGAATAGGGTGCTTGGATAATCACCAAGTATCACGAGACAGGTAGCAGCTAGGGCAAAGCTTAATGTGACAGTTCATCTACATGAAGCTACTTCTTCAAGCCTGGGAGTGGTGGCTATTTCATCTAATATGTAGAAACAGACAGACTTGAGCAAAATCAAGAAACAAGAATAATGTTCCTAATAAAGAACAAGATAAAACCTCAGAAAAAAGCCTTAATGAAATGGATATAATTTGCTTGATAGAAAGTTCAAAGAAGGGACACCTGCCTGGGTGGCTCAGTTGGTTAAGCGGCTGCCTTCAGCTCAGGTCATGATCTCAGGGTCCTGGGATCGAGTCCTACATCGGGCTCCTTGCTCGGCAGGGAGCCTGCTTCTCCCTCTGCCTACCACTCTGTCTGCCTGTGCTCGTGCTCTTTCTCTAACAAATAAAGAAAATCTTTAAAAAAAAAAAAAAGAGTTCAAAGAAATGGTCATAAAGATGCTTATTGAACTTGGGATAAGAGTAGATGGGCACAGAACTTTAACAAAGAAATAGAAAATACCAGAAAATATCAAATGTATGTCACAGTGAAGAATACACTATGTGACTGAGAAACTAGAAGCATTCAGCAACAGACTAGATGAAGCAGAAGAAGGGATCAGTGAACCTTAAGACAGAACATTGGAACTCACCCAGTCAGAACAGCAAAAAGAATGAAAAAAGGAAGGATAGTTAGTTCAAGGGTCTTAAAAGGGCAACATCAAGCAGACTGACATTTGCATTATAGGTGTTTCAGAAGGAGGAGAGGGTAGAGAAAAGAACAGATAATTATTTGAAGTAATATAAGAAAATTTTCCTAACCTGGGGAAGGAAACAGACATCCAGATTCTAGAAGACCAGAAGGTCCCAAATTAGATGATCCTGAAGAGACTTACACTAAGATAGTTTGTAATTAAAATATCAGGCTCCATAGCTCAGGGGTTAGAGCACTGGTCTTGTAATTAAAATATCAAGTTAAAGACGTCTTAAAAGTACATGTTACGTGTAGGAGGAACCCCCCCCCCCCCCCCCCCCCACATAAGACTGTCAGATTTTCAGCACAAACATTGCAGGCCAGAAAAGAGACAGCAGGATGCATTCAGAGTAGTGAAGAAAACAGCTTCCAACCAAGAATACTCTACCCTGCAAAGTTATCATTTAGAATTGAAGGAGAGAGAGTTTTCTGGATAAGCATAAGGTTAAAAAGTTCATTACAACTAAACCAGCCTGACAAGAAATGTTAAAAGGACTTTTTTTTTTTAAAGATTTTATTTATTTTTTTGACACAGAGAGATCACAAGTGGGCAGGCGTGCAGGGGCAGGGAGGCTGTGAAGCAGGCTCCCTGCTGAGCAGAGAGCCATGCCAGGCTCTATTCCAGGACCCTGAGACCATGACCTGAGCTGAAGGCAGAGGCTTGACCCTCTGAGCACCCCGGTGCCCCTAAAAGGACTTTTTTTAAGCTGAAAAGAAAGGGGACTAATTAATAAGAAAACAAATGCAAGTATAAATATCACTGGTAAAGGTATGCATATGTGGTAAGGTGTAGTGGATTAATTACTTATAAAGGTAGCATGAAGATTAAAAGCCAAAAGTAGTAAAAATAACTATATAATAATTAGTTGAGGAATCACTAGGTAAAGATAAAATATAACATCAGAAACATCAAATATCAGTGGGGGGGGACTAAAAATAAGGTAGTGCTGTAGATTATCTTCAAAATTCAGTTGTTCTCAAAATAGTTATAAATCAGGTTGTTACATGTAAGCCCCATGGTAACTACAAAGCAAAAACCTATAGTAGATACACAAAATATGAGAAAGGAATTTAAGCATGCTAGTAAATAAAGTCCTCAAACCACAGAGGAAGATCACAGAAGAAGAAAGAGACAAACTACAGAAGCAGCCAGAAAACAGTTGACAAGATGCCAATAAGTACACACGTATCCGTAATCTGTAAATAATCTTAAATTCTCCAGTCAGAAGACAGAATAGCTGAATGAATTAAAAAAAATAATAGAACCATCTATATGCTGCCTTTAAGAGACTCACTTCATTCATAAGGCCAAAGTTAAAGGGATGAAAGAGATGTTCCTTGCAAATAGAAACTAAAAGAAAGGTGGGGTAGATTAATAGACAAAATGGATCTAAAATAAGAGGAATTAAGAGACAAAGAAGGACATTACATAGTGATAAAGGTGTCAGTCCACCAATACGATGTAGTATTTGCAAATATTTATGCACCCAACATTGAAGCACCTGAATATATAAGCATATATGAGGAGACCTAAAGGGAGAAATTGGATAGCAGTATAATAAGGGAATTAATACCCTGCTTACAACATCTAAACAAGATATCAATAAGGAAACCTTGTTCTTAAATGATATGTTAGAGGGGATGAACTTAAAATCTATATGCAGAATTTTCCATCCAAAAGCCAGAATATACATTTTTCTCAAGTGCACAGGGAACATTCTCCAGGACAGATCATAGGTTAGGCTACAAAACAAGTCTTAATAAATTTAAAAGGATTGAAATCTTATCAAGCATCTTTTCTGACCACAATATGATATGTAACTAGAAATCAGTTACAGGAAGAAAACTGGAAAATTCACAAATATGTGGAGTTTAAACAGTATGCTGCAGGGGCACCTGGGTGGCTCTCTTGGTTAAGCATCTGCCTTTGGCTTAGGTCATGATCCCAGGGTCCTTGAATTGAGCTCTGCATCAGGCTCCCTGTTCAATGGGGAGTCTGTTTATCCCTCTCCCTCTGCTTCTCCCCTGCTCATGTGTGCTCTCTTTCTCAAATACATAATAAAATCTTTCCAGAAATTAAGGAAAAATAATATGCTACAGAACAACCATTGGGTCAATGAATAAATCAAAAGAGAAATTAAAAATTCTCTCAAGACAAACAAAAATGGAAATACAAAACAGAAATTTATTGAATGCAGCCAAAGTAGTTCTGAGAAGGAAGTTCATATCAATAAATGCTTACCAGGGAAACAAAGTCTCAAATACACTAACTTCAGACATCAGAGAACTAGAAAATGAAGCCCAAAGTTAGTGGAATGACGGAAGTAACAAAGAGCAGAACTGAAATACAGATGAAAAAGACAGTAGAAGAACCAAGCTCGTTCTTTTAAAAGATAAACTTGATAAACTTTGTAGTTAGACTCACCAAGAAAAAAGGAGAGATGGCTCAAATAAGATCAGAAATAAAAGCGGAGACCTTAAAACTGATACCACAGAAATAAAAAGAGTCATGAGAGACACTGTGAACAATTTTGTGCCAAAAATTGCACAACCTAGGAGCAATAGGTAAATTTTTAGAAACATACAGCCTTGTAAGACAATCCTGATGAAGTAGAAAAATCTCAATAGACCAGTTATAGTAAAAAGACTGTATCAGTAATCATAAAGCTGCCAGCAACAAAAGTCCAGGACTACACTACCTCACTGGTGAATTCTGTCAAACATTCAAAGAAGAATAGTGATCCTTACTCCTGAAAAAAAAAAAAAAAATCCATTTTATGAGGCCAACACTGATACCAAAGCCAGACAAGGATACCACAAGAAAAGAAAACTATAGGTCAATATTGCTGCTGAACCTAGATGCAGAAATTGACAACTGTCAGCAAACCAAATTCAGCAGTACCTTAAAAGAATCATAAACCACGCTCAAGTGGGATTTATTCTGGAGATAACAGAAGTGATGATTCAAATTTGACAAATCAACCAACATAATGAAATATAATATCATCTCAGTAGATGCAAGAAAACCATTTTGACAAAATACAACATCCACTTATGATTAAAAACTCCAAACTGAATATAGAGGAAATGTATCTCAACAGAATAAAGTCCATATGTGACAAACCCACAGTTAACATACGCAATGGGGAAAAGCTGTCAGCTAAGATCAGGAAGAAGCGAAGGATGCCTGCTCTCAACAGTTTAAGTCAATGTAGTATTTTAAGTCCCAGCCAGAGCAATTAGGCAAGAAAAATAAGTAAAAACTCTTCCAAATTGGAAAAGAAGTAGTAAAATTGTCACTACAGATAATGTGATACATAGAAAACCCTCGCCAAAGAAACTATGAGAATAAACAAAATAAGTAGAGTTGCAGGATAGAAAATCCATATACAGAAATCTTTTCTATTTTTGTGCAGCAGTAGTGAACTATCAGGAAAATAAAACTATGAAAGCAATCCCATTTGCAGTTGCTTCAAAAGAATAAAATGCCTAGTAATAAATTTAACCAAGGAGTTGAAAGACCTTAACCCTGAAAACTGTCAGATTAAAGATTAAAGAAATTTGATTAAAGAAATTTAAGGTGACACAAATGGAAAGCTATTCCATGCTCATGGATTGGAAGAATATTGTTAAAATATCCATAGTAGCCAAAGTTATATAGAATTTCAGTGCAGGGACGCCTGGGTGGCTCAGTTGGTTAAGCGGCTGCCTTCAGCTCAGGTCATGATCCCAGCGTCCTGGGATCGAGTCCCACATCAGGCTCCTTGCTCGGCAAGGAGCCTGCTTCTCCTTCTGCCTGTGCTCTCTCTAACTAATAAATAAATAAAATCTTTAAAAAAAAAAAAAGAATTTCAGTGCAGTTCCTGTGCCTGAAGTTCCAGTGCCATTTTTCACAGAAATAGAACAAACAGTACAAAAATTTGTGTAAAACCACAAAAACTCCAAACAGCTAAAGAAATTGTGAGAAAGAAAAAGCTGAAGGTATCACACTCCATGATTTCAAATGGTATTACAAAGTTCTCGTAGTCCAGACTATATGGCATGGCCATAAAAACAGACACACAGATCAATGGAACCATTTAGAGTCCAGAAATAAGCCAATGCATATATATTCAGTTGATTTGCAGCAAAGGAGCTAAGAATATGGGGAATAAATAAATAAATAAATAACAAATGTGTTGGGAAAATTCTTTACAGGGTCAAGAACAAAGCTGGGCCCTGTTTTCCACTTACTCAAAAATAACTCAAAAGGGCCATGTACTTGAATGTAAGACCTGTAACCATAAAACTCCTAGAAGAATAAAAAAAGTGGTTAAGTTCCCTATAGTGGCCTTGGCAATGATTTTTTGGGTCAGACCCCAAAAGCAAAGGCAACAAGAAAAAAATAAGTGGGACTACCTCAAATTAAAAAGCTTCTGCACAGCAAAGGAAATGACCAGAAAAAGAAAAGATGGCTTATGTAATGGGAGAAAGTCTTTTCAGGGTTACTATCCAAAAGAATTCCTACAACTCAGTAGCCAACCGTCTGAGTATAAAATGGGTAGAGGGTATGAATAGACATTTTTTCCAAAGAAAACCTACAGATGATCAGTAGGTACATGAAAAGATGCTCAGCATCACTAGTCAGGGAAGTGCAACTCAAAACCACAGTGAAATAATAACTTCCCACGTGTTAGAATAGCTGTTATTAAAAAGACAAGAATTTATAAGTTGTGGAGAGGATATGGAGAAAAAGGAATCTGTGTACTGTTGGTGGAGTTGTAAGTTAGTGTAGCCACTATGGAAAACGGTATGAAGGTTCCTCAAAAAAGGAAAGAAATTCAAAAAGAACTACCATGTGATTCAGTAATTGGACTTCTAGCTAGCTGTCTGAAGAAAACAAAAACACCAATCAAAAATTTGTTTTCACTTTGATGTTTACTGTAGCATTATATTTTTCCTGATAGCTCACTACTGCTGTACAAATTAATGCCTGTAATGTAGACATTATTAGCAATAGCCTAGACTTGGAAACAACCCAAGTGTCCCTCGAAAGCTGAAAACAAAAGATTTAGTATATATGTAATGGAATATTACTTGGCCATAATAAAGAACGAAATCTTGCCATTTGTAACATCATGGATGGACCTTGAGTCCATCCATGGACTCAAGTGAATTAAGTCACTTGAATTAAGTGACTTAAGTGACTAAGTGAATTAAGTCAGTGAATTCACTAAGTGAATTAAGTCAGACTGACAAAGACAAATACCATATAATCCCACTTACATATGGAACTTAAACAAAATGCCAAGCTCAGAGATCAGCAAACAGAATGTTCGTTGCCAAGTAGAGGGTTTTAGGGGGTAGGCAGAATGGGTGAAGTGATTCAAAAGTACAAACCTGCAGGGACGCCTGGGTGGCTCAGTTGGTTAAGCAGCTGCCTTCAGCTCAGGTCATGATCCCAGCATCCTGGGATCGAGTCCCACATCGGGCTCCTTGCTCAGCGGGGAGCCTGCTTCTCCCTCTGCCTCTGCCTGCCTCTCCGTCTGCCTGTGCTCGCTCTCTCTCTCTAATAAATAAATTTTAAAAAAATTAAAAAAAAAAAGTACAAACCTGCAGTTACAAATAAGTCATGGGGATGAAAGATACAATGTCCTGACTAAAGTTAGTTAAACTGTGTTGCACATTTCAAAGTTACTAAGAGGGTAGATCTTAATCTTCCTGAGAAAAAAATAATTGTGATTATTTTGCAGTATATACAGATATTGAATCTTTATGTTGTCCACCTGGAATTCATGTCAATGTATCACAATAAAAATTCTTTTAAAAATCTGTTATACTATCCTTTCATGTAGTTACAGTGAACACAATAAAAACTAATTGGGAAAAAAACTAACATAATCTCTACTGAGTTGAATATAATTATAAAGGAATACTTTATTTAGATGAAGAGTCAAGTCATAAACAGTTTAGATGTTTCTAAAATAACTTACAAACTTAATGTAATCCTGATCAGAAACCCAGTAGAAGTGTGTGTGTATTGGGTGTTTGGAAACTTGACGGTCATTTTCAGGTTCTCTGGAAGAATAAAGCCTGGAATAATCAGTAAAAAGTCTTAAATGGTAATGTGGAGTAATGTTTGAGTTTTAATGGGTAAACTTTTTTAAGGTGACAGTATTTATAGTAGTTTGGAACTGGCAGAATAGAGGGCCAGATCAAAGGAACAGTATGTCTAGAAATGAATCTAAGAATAAATGGGAAACTATTTGACAAATTAGCATTTCAAGGCATAGTGGAAATGATGATTTTTTTTTTCCCAGTAAGTAGTACTGGGGCATCTGGCTGGGAAAAAATTCACTGAATCCCTAACTCATACTTTTAAACAAAATAAAATCTGCATGTATCAATAATAGTAACAGATGAAATCATAAAGTTACTAAAATCATGCATGAATATAAATCTATGGGTATATATGCAGGTATGTGTATATAATTCCATATATTTTACATATTTTGATCTTGAAATGTTAAGACCTAAGAGTAATAAAAAACCCAGAGGCTGTGGAATGAGAGTGAGACCTTTGACAACAAATAAATTAGTGTATATAAACTCCTTTTGTTAAAACAAGTTCTTAACCAGAATCCGTATTTATTTTTATATATTTTTTTTATTTTTTATTAACATATAATGTATTTTTAGCCCAAGGAGTACAGGTCTGTGAATCGCCAGGTTTACACACTTCACAGCACTCACCATAGCGCATACCTCCCCAATGTCCATAACCCCACCACCCTCTCCCTACCCCGCCCCCCCAACCCTCTGTTTTGTGAGATTAAGAGTCTCTTATGGTTTGTCTCCCTCCCGATCCCATCTTGTTTCATTTATTCTTTTTCTAGCCCCCTAAACCCTCCACGTTGCATCTCAACTTCCTCATATCAGGGAGATCATGTGATAATTGTCTTTCTCCGATTGACTTATTTCGCTAAGCATAATACCCTCTAGTTCCATCCATGTCGTCGCAAATGACAAGATTTCATTTCTTTTGATGGCTGCATAGTCAGAATCCGTATTTAATCTGACAGAAAAGTATTTATAAGATAGACCAAAGGCTTATTGCAAACTGTATAAATTAGCAAGTAAAGGGTGATTAACTCAATAGGTAGGTAACTTACAGAAGAGGCTCCATGTCAGTAGTAATCAGAGCAATTAATATTTTTTAAATAGTTTTTTTTTTTTAAGATTTTATTTATTTGAGAGAGAGAGTGCACAAGCAGGGGGGGCAGCAGGCAGAGGGAGAGGGAGCCAGATATGGGGCCTGATCCCAAGAGTCTGGGAACATGAGCCAAAGGCAGCCACTTAACCGACAGAGCCACCCAGGCGCCCCCAGAGCAATGAATATTAAGACAACAGTGAGATACCGGTTTTAGCCCATTAATTGACAAAAATGGTCAAGATTGCTATATTAAAAGAGGTAATAAAAAAAAATAAAAGGGACCACTTTTTAGGAGGTGTATGTTAATCAAACTGATTAACTGATTATATTGCTGAGTAGTTGAATTTTTAAAGAATTATTTAGAGAGAGGGCATGAGCAGGCTGGGCAGAGGGAGAGAAAGAGAAATCTCAAGCAGACCCCATCCTAAGTGCAGAGCCCAACATGGGACTCCATCTCAAGAGTATGATGCATAAACAGCTGCCACTCAGGTGCCCCGAATAGTTGAACCTTTAATTCAGCAGTTCAACCTCAAGAAATCAGTTCTTCACATATCACACAAATGGGCAAAAAGCAAAGTTACAAAAAATATTCAGTGCATTTTATGGAAGCCACTTACGTACACATCTACAGAAGAGATTGATTAGTTGAGTTACTACAGTCTTTAAAAAGAATGAGATTCATGTATTCATGCCTACCAAGTGTGTCTAAGGATATGCACCACAGTGTTAACAATGGGGAGTAAGAAAGTTAAGGGATAAGTTTCCTATTTCATTTACTTCTATACTATCTGAATTTTTTAAAAGATTGTATTTATTAGAATGAACCCAAGCAGGGTGGGGGGAGGGGTGGAGAGGGAGAACCAGGCCTCTCGTTGAGCAGGGAGCCCTACGCAGCACTTGATGCCAGGACCCTGAGATCACAACCTGAATCAAAGACGGACGCCTGACCAACTGAGCCACCCGGGCGCTTCTCCTTGCCCCCATACTATCTGAATTTTTAATAGAATAGTTATATTAAAGTGGCTTGTGTTGCTAAGAAATTAATAACTTTAAAAAGTGCTGCCACTTAAGTGGGCTCAAAGTTTATCCCAAGTATTCATTATTATTAATTCTATGACTATTATTCAGTGCCTGTTTACCAGGAATAGCAAGAAGATAGTATATGTAATAAGTAGATAATATGTTATCGAGAAAGGCAAAGTGTGCAGAATAAGGAAGAATGAAAATGTAAGAGTGTACATTTAGACAGGGTGATCAGGGGAGGTCTTATTAAAAAGGGGTTATTTTGAGCAAGGAGCTAAAGAATGGAAAAGAGTTGCACCATTTACTGTGGGTCATGTGATTAAACACTTGGAAGTATTCTGATTCTCAACTTGGAGTATTGCGTGATTTGTTTTAATTTAAATTCTTTTAATTTATAAGGAATCTTGGAATTCTACGTTAGATATAGAGAGATACTCAAAAGTTACATGCATAGATGATAGGATATTTTATGTGGAAAACCCAGAAGACTCCACTCCAAAACTGCTAGAACTCATACAGGAGTTCAGTAAAGTGTCAGGATATAAAATTGACGCACAGACATCAGTTGCATTTCTATACAGCAACAGCAAGACAGAAGAAAGAGAAATTAAGGGCTCGATCCCATTTACAGTTGCATCCAAGACCATAAGATACCTAGAAATCTTAGCCTAACCAAAGAGGCAAAGAATCTGTACTCAGAAAACTATAAAGTACTCATGAAAGAAATGAGGGGGGACAAAAGCGAGTCCCTTCCCCTGCCCCAGGAATGTGTATTTAGCACAAGCATAATGGATATCTTGATGTAGATAGTCCTAGATCCACACTTGGAGAGTGGCTCTTAATCCTTGGAGATGAACCTCTATTCTGCCTAGCAATATTTCCATCATTATTTTTGACTCCAAGACCTCTTGTGTTCCTATATACATGTCATTAGCATGGCTTATTTACTTTTTGGGCAAAAGCTTTGTTATTTTTTCTCTTTAAAGGTATCATCAAATGGTATTCAGTCTACTCCTCTAAATCTTGCAACATACTGGAAATGCAGTGCTGGCACCACAGATCTTAGAGTGGATTATAAGTACAACCCAGAAGCTATGGTGGCACCAAGTGTGCTTTCTAACATACAGGTGGTGGTACCTGTGGATGGAGGAGTCACAAACATGCAGTCCCTTCCCCCTGCGATGTGGTAAATTTTAGATTTCTGAATTCCTGATAAATTTCTGCTGCAAGTCCCAGCTTCTTGAACCTAAATTCTCAAAGTTGTCTTGCAAGTTTGAAAAGTTTTAGTGCATTTTACCATGGAAACTATGGTGTGTATGAAAGATGCTGTTCATCCTATTAGTCAAATCACTGTAGCCTCAATCCAAAAGTGTGTTTGCTGTCCCACCCAGACTTGAATGATTCAGTACAACTTCACCCTTAGGCAAATTGCTTAACCTCTGATAATTATTTTGCAGGGTTAAATATAGCATCTAGCATATCCGTAGGAAATCTGTCTTACTAGTTTAGTAACTCTCATCTCTTAACTTCCTCTCTTGTTCCCTCCCCCTTTTAAAATTTTATTTATTTGAGAGACAGTGAGAGAGAGCATGAGGGGGAGAAGATTAGAGGGAGAAGCAGACTCCCCAGGAGCCAGGAGCCAGGAGCCCAATGTGGGACTCGATCCCAGGACTCCAGGATCATGACCCGAAACGAAGGCAGACGCTTAACGACTGAGCCACCCATGCGCCCTCTTGTTCCCTTTTTATATATATATTTTAAAAGATTTTATTTATTTGACAGAGATCACAAGTAGGCAGAGAGGCAGGCAGAGAGAAAGGGGAGAAGCAGGCTCCCTGCTGAGCAGAGAGCCCGATGTGGGGCTTGATCCCAGGACCCTGGAACCATGACCTGAGCCGAAAGCAGAGGCTTTAACCCACTGAGCCACCCAGGTGCCCCATTGTTCCCTTTTTAAATATGAGTAGAGGTTCTAACATGCTGTTTGCTTCACTGTTTAATAAAATTTTCTTCTTTAGTAATGAAGGTAACTAAACCACCTATACATCCAGTTTTCCTTTCTCTGACCAGAAGAATTTTGTAATTTAGTAAATTTCCATTAAGATACAGCATTATATTATAAACACATCTTCACCAGGTAATACTAAAAGTAAATGTAGCCCTCTAGTTGTTCTGGTGAAATATTTAAAATACATTTACTTATTGACTGCCCATCCATTTGTAAGGCACTATGCTGGACACCTAATCTGAAGATACTTGTTCTTATAGGAATGCAGAACAAATGAAGGCCTCTTGGAAACTGTCTGGTATTTCAGAGAAATCAGAAAATGGAGGTAAGTATGTGTATGCTTTTTTTTGTTTATAATGCAGTGCTCCTGAAAATGGATTTTTTAGGTGTTTTTAATGGAAAGCTTTCTCTTGGATTTTCATGCCTTCAGTTCTAGAATCGACCACTAGGTGGAAGTTAATGCCTTAAATAAGAGTGGACTGGTTGAGATTC